>JBAJNP010007734.1:0-21860 GCA_036877545.1 Yasuhikotakia modesta | reverse complement strand
GCCTTTAAAAACGTTCAACTAACGTTACTGCAAGAACGCTTTGTGGGAACTTTGAGAACTTTGCCAATGTTGTGAGAACGTTCCCTGAATGTTGTGAGAACGTTTAAACCTGACAGCTGAACGGACTGAGATGTATAACTTTTGCTCTGCCGACCTCTAGTGACTAACATACAATTAGTTTAGATAATTTCAGGTTAAATTAGGAAGTTACTTATGCATGTAACTCACAATATCAGCTTATAACATGAAAAATGAACTTTGTACTAAGATATCAAAAAACTACATATTTGTCAAATTTATCAATATTAGTACCATTAATTATTATTAACTATTATAACATTATTTTCACCAATATGGTTTATATTGATAGTTTAGTAGGTCAAACACAGTAATAGTTTAATTTCACCTGGTAGATCTTTAACTAAGTAACGTGATTTTATGGCTCCTACTATGGCAAAGGATTGTTTTTATATCCATACGCACGGAACGTAACGACCGACGTCAAGCCTTCTCATTAATATTCATCACTCTCGCTTATGCTATTGGAGAATTACCACGCGACGTCACCGCGAAGTGATTCATATTAATGAGACCATTCTTTCCCGTAGTAGGATTAGTAGTTTACAAAACTGCTGTAGCGTACAACGTCAAAGTTTTAAAGCGACATGACGTGAACGACTAGATGTAGTTATTTTAACAAACGCACGTTTTATTAAACATGACTTGGGTTATATCCAAAGATTTGCGGATGTTGACTCCTGTCGCGCGGTCGGTGAGAAGATCCAAGAACCGGGATTTGTTTTAGTACCTCGGATGCGGACCCGGAAGTGGTGTAATAGTTACTGGATCTGTGTTTAGTTTGTGACTTTGAAGCAGGACCGTGTGTGTTTTTAACACTAATGGGAAGTTAGTGACCCATCGGGGATGGAAGATGAGTCTCCGGTGCGTGTAAAAGTCACCGAGCACAACATGCCCGGTTATACCGGACGCGACGGGGAAGCGCTCCATGTATCCAGCGGGACACGGAGCACAGATTTCGGCCGGGATGTTCCCGGCGAGCCCAAGTTGCCATCGCCATCCTTATTATCATCCTCAAGGGATGTCTTTGACTTCAATAAACACAAACACGAGCCAGGAGGCAACAGTAAGGAAAACCAGGAGACGGGAAGCATAAGAGCCGTGGATGTTTTGAGAAGGAGCTTTGGACCTGCGGTTCGAGACCCCGATGCCCCAGAAGACCCGGAGGCAGGACTGGAGATTAGACTGGATGAATGGGATCGCGAAACGGACGATGAGAGACTGCAGTGCAGCACCAACAGTCTCCAAGAAAACCTGGAGACCAGTCCGGGACGTGGAGACCCTGATGGTGGTCTTCACATGGATTTTAAAAGCCAATCCGAGGAGCACGTTTACTGTACCGTGTACTGTATCGCCAATGACAACTACAGGACACCTGTGGCGAAAACATCTGATGACACCCCATCGTCTGATGCTTCACCTCCCACCGACCCGGAATCGGACCACGAGCCCTGGCCAGTTCCCTTCACCCTGTCCGATCTCGTGGTGTCCGGATTAAACGACTCTTACAGCGCAAACAACGGGCTGTCTGTCGTGTTAACGTGTCGCATTTGTCTCGATGACAAACGCATCGTGCCGCTGCACTGTTGCAAAAAAGCAGTTTGTGAAGATTGTCTGAAAAGATACATCATTTCCCAGGTATTTACACAAGAGCTTTAGTGCTTATATGTGTTTTTTTATATTACTTAGTTTTCATGAGTGTGAACTTTAAAGTGCATGATGCAAAACGTGAGAGTGATCCTTCAAACTGCTAGACATCTGTGATGTTTTGGTACAGTCATAGAAATCTGGTGCCACTTTTGATATATATATATGGGTGTAAATACCAAATGAAATTGTATGATTGTAAATGGGTTTGTGGTGTTTACAGCACTTCAAAGAATACCACAATATCATCACAGTATTGCCATAGCGTGTGGTACCATGCCCACAAACCCATGGTTGTACCGTGGTGAGCGTTGATATGTTTTTAGGAGAACATCTGCTAAGGTTTCACAGAAGTTTTCTGAGTAGTTAAAGTCAGATACGGTTTGTTCTGTGTGACACACTTGCATTCGCAATCATACAAATGTTTGGTTTTATAATTGTCATGTATTCTGTTTGCTAATGGGAGGTTTTGCCACTGCACAGTTTACAATGAAGTTCTTGCCCCAGTTTAGAGAAGTGATGAATTTCCTGTGGTTTGACTCATGTGATCATGTATTGAGGTGAAAATCTTACTCACTAATATTCCCTTACCACAGTATTGTGTAACTGTGCCTTTATATTGGTGTGATATTCCTGTTTCTGTTGGTTCTTCAAGGTTCTTCAACCTTCAAGGTTCTGTGGTGTTGCACAGGTGTTTTCTTGTTATTTCTTGGTTGTAAGAACGATATTTAAACTCTGTAACATATTTAAAACGTTGCACTTCCAACTTATGAGCAACGTTTTAATGTGATATATAACATTTTAGAAGTTCTACAAACGTTTTTGAGAGAACTTTTAGAGAACGTTAGCCATGTTCTGCAAACATTCCCTGTTTGTGGGAAGTGTCACCAAGCAGCTATGTTTACACCAATCAGGACACCTGTGCTGTGATGTTATCATGTGATGTTATAACAGGTTTACAGAAGCAGGAGGGGGGTCTACACAAGACCTTTCTGTCTAATGGCAGTGATTCATTTTGGGCAGTAATTGATTGTCTAATCACTGAGCTCAGCTCTTCAGAGCTGTAACTGCATTACACAGCGGTTCACTGGAAGGTTGTGCGGTCTGCAGGCAACAACCAAACCGTCGCTCCCTCTGGAGGGATCGTGGAGACGTAATCGAGTAACGCTGGCGCGCCTGTTGCTGCTGTCCTCCTAAATCAGGTTTATGCCCCCGTGAATGATGGAGAAGGGTCACGCAGAGGTTGATGTCGTGGTGATGCCTTGCTTTTCTGTTGGGTTTCTGCAGACGTTGATTTTGTTGCTTGTTGTTGAGTGTGGAGGTGGGTCACGGTTACTTGTTAGTTGTCATTACAAACAACTGAGTATTGGGTTGAGTGAGGTCAACTAGTTAACTAGTGGAGGTTTGGTGCTGTGTGTTTTGTGTGCATTAAGAATTAATTTAAACTATTGTTTAGAAATACGATGTTTAAAACCATGTCTTAAATTCCTGCATAAATTTCTGCTGTGCCATCTATCTGTTTATATAAAGCCCCGCTTCAAAAGTTTATTTTTTGGAAAAGTAACTCTCAAACTGGGTCAGATGCCCAAAATAAGTTTAATTTCACAAGGCTCCCTTATTGCACATCTCTAGTTGTGTCATTATTTATATTCAGGCAGTTTTCTGGTTAAGTACAGTAGCTTGCATGCGCCTCCCTTGACCTGTTTAACATTTCTGCATGAGACCGCGCATTTAATGCGCGCAGTTATGAAGATGATGCTGCAAAAAAGAATTTTGTTTATATAGGCGCTTGCAGACACGTGGCCACACCCCCCATTGTTGCAGCTTGTGTTTTGCTATTCTTGTGTTTAAAAGAATGGTTACCTGTTAAACCTGTCTGCTGGAACAATATCTTGTGACACCTTTACACCCATGTCCAGCATCAAAGCAGCTCTAATGCATGTCACGTTTTTCTCTTTAAAAACAACAGTTTTTGCTGCCGTTCATAAGACCTGAAAACCAATTTAGTAAAGTGCTGTCTTATGTAACCTGTGAGTGAATTAAAGCCCTTAACCAGGAAAATGATTTATTTTCGCTTATTTTAGCACCTGTGAGGTGTCAGTTTTTCCTTATTGTTGTAAGATTGCTAAATACGTGTGTGTATTTTCTCCATTAAAGTCGCTATTATAATCAATCTGTTTCCAGTCACACTTTCACGCTCTTTGAGGCGTGATATTAAAAGCGGGTTAGTTAATGAAACTGAGCTCAGATGAATGTAGTTTAAAATGGCTGAAGGAAACATGTGATCGGTTAACGTGTGTCTTGACTGCATAGAGATGGCGAGAAGTTTGCATCACAAAAGATTTATTTCAAAAGCTAATATTTAACTTCACACAGCCAGTGTTTCCATGTCAATCTTTTGTGTTGGGTTTAGCAAGCAGGGCGGCCAGCGTAAACGTCAGGTGTCTGTGGCAAAGTAATATTTCAGAATACAGCCACAAACTGCATCCATTAGTGGTTAAAAGTGAAAATTAATATAATGACAGTCATTAAATAAAGTATGTGATGATATGTCTTCTCAAAACAATCACAATTATGCTGACTAAAGTGTTTTATCCACATATTAGCTGTTGTTTTGTAAAGAACATTGTGTGTACTGGCTATTCACCAATGACTTCTGAATCGAGGTTGAATTTGAGGTCTGAAATGAGGTAGCAAACAGGATGCAGAATTTTATTTGAATCTATACAAGCAGAGTTACAAACATGTGCTACTACAGCCCAGCTCTCGTCCAAAATATATCAACCCACCAGGAAATCTCACTTCTAAAAGTGGTGTGAGCCAATTAACAAATATGTCAAAGTTGATACAGAGCACCGGTGTGTGACATGACAACCTCAAAATGAAGAATCAGGATTGATCACGCCTGTGGTGAGTGTTGTTATTGTTCTGTGTGTGATTGGTCCATTAGCAGCAGTCTGACAGGTGTAAAGATAACCTGCGGGTGCCCCCGGGGGAGCGCTAGCACTCCTGTCGCAAATTAGCATCATGTGCCAAGGTAAGGCTTCCTGCGGGAGCGTCAGATCTCATTAGGGTCCCTAGGTAGTGCTGTCTCTCCGTGTGTCACCAGCTGTGATACGGAGGAGTTCACCGGCCCTCCCTCCACAGGAACATTGTTAGTGCTGTTTACTAAGACTGGTTGCTGTAGTCAAGTGAAACTGCGTCATGTAAAAATGACTAAACTAGCACTCCTAAATGAGCACAACCCAGTTTCAGCAGATGTTATATAAAGTTATTTGTTTTAACTGACTTCAAACGAATAAAATGCTTTCGCTTTATTTAGTTTGCTTGACTGTTTTATCTCAAAGCTGTTTGGTTATGAGGAATATTTAGGCTCATTGCTTGATAGTAAGTTTGATGCAATGGCTGGTATTTTTGTTTACAGTAAGACTTTCTGGACTACAAAGTTGACAGGAAATGTTTTTCTGATTTTACAGTGTCCTTCACTCAGTCATCTTTTCAGACACTTTTTGACAGTTCATGTTCACTCACTAGTTTAATGCAAATGCTTGATCACTTTGTAAATGGATTAGATTAGTTCTCTGGGTGTACCGACTAATTCTGTCTTCCCAACGGGTGGGTCAACAAAAGCTGGGTGGGGAACCCAATGGGACGTAATGTAAGGAATTGTGAGGAACTACAACAGTCCCTGTGAGTTTTGCTTTGTCAACAATGAGAATGAAATGGATCGCATTGATCCATGAAAGCTCAGAACTCCTCCAGGAGAAGCTGTTGTACACAGATCCACAACCGGAACTGAAGTCAGACCAGTACCAGCCTCTAGAGTTCATTCCCACCTGCTGAGATCCTCTGTCACATGTTAGCTAACCTCTGGGAACATTTGGAGAGTGATGCTAAGCGTTGACTTGGAAGCAATTTAGGTACTGCTTGCACAGTTTTGTTTGAGTTGGTTGTGTACACAGATTGTACCTGCAGCTGCTGTCTCTTGTAATCGCTGATTAAAACTCATTATCCCAGTGTACCAAATGACGTCACTATTACCTGTTTCTAACAGGGTGGAGTACATATTTAACTGATAGGTGCAAATAGAGTCATCTGAAGACTTAGCGTGTGTTAATGCATTTGTGTGGTTGCGTTTCATGTTTTAAAAGTACAGTTAACCCAAAAAGTTGTCATCATTTACACATTTTCCTGTTGTTGACAGCGTGCAGGACTTACTTTGTTTCTTTAAGAGACATCTTGGGAGTCTTGTAGGTTTGCGATAACATGAGTGAGTTTGTGAGTGAGAATCGTACCTTAAGTTCCACGTTCATTGTTTTGATCTGTGTGTCCTCAGGTTAACGTGGGCCGGGTGCATTTGGTGTGTCCCATCACAGAGTGCAGTGGGTTTTTGGAGGAGAGCTTAGTGGTTTCACACCTAACCAGTGAGGAACTCACAAAATATAAGTACTTTCTGGAGCTCAGCAGACTGGACTCCGGCACCAAACCTTGCCCTCAGTGCAGCCTGTTTACATCACTGAAGGGACACGGCCAACAGACCCCCAGCAAGAGCGAACACAAGTATAAGGTCAGAGATGTTTAAGAGGTTTGTAGCGTGTGTATGATGCTGTGATTGTGTGTCTCAACTCTGTTATCAATCAAATGGTGTGGAATTGTGTCAAAACTTTGTGTTATGAACTTTGAAATGGATATTCTTGAAAATAACAAATTCCCTTATTTTTCCCTCACAGATTCAGTGCTCAAAGTGTCAGTTTGTCTGGTGTTTTAAATGCCACGCGCCTTGGCACGGAGGCCTGAAATGTCGAGACTACCGGAAAGGAGACAAACTGTTGCGTCACTGGGCCAGCGTCATCGAACACGGACAGAGGAATGCTCAAAAATGCCCACGCTGCAAGGTAACAGTGTAACGTAAACGTTTGCTTTGCTTTTTTGAAAGATGGTCATTATATCTGCTGTTTTGTAAGGTAATTTTAAGCAGACATCCTAAAGAGTTAAATGTGGCCCTTTAATATGAACAGGTCAGAAACAGTCGGGGGAAGACAGAATCTGTTTACTGTGATTCCCTTTTTCTGTCTGACGCTTTTTTACGTTGTTTGGAAACTCAACATTCCAGGAAATCATAAGAAAAGGTTCTGGTCAAAGTGATCTTGAGATGCATGAATTTTTCATGAGGCCTATTTTAGAGGCATTTAAAGACTGACGTAATTTCAAGAGCAAAGCCGTGTCAGACGTTTCTGCTAGACGTTTCTGTTTTGCGTCTTGGCTTTAGCTCTTCGGGAGAAATCGACAGTGAATGTTTGTCATACTGCACATATCTGAACCAGATACCTGAACGCTTAGTGAAGATTTTCCCTTTTTCAGAATGAAGTTTTCCAACTCGTAATACCAGAGAGTTTAATACATGTTGTAAGACTCACAGTGCGATCATTGTAAATTGTTTTAGTTTTGTGAGTTCTGGGCTTTAACTAATTCAACATGTATCTCAGGTTTAAAAGGTTTAATCTGACATACCTGCCCTCCTCACTGGTTAAAAATGCAACCAGTATCTGAAAACTAAACAGTTTAATATCTGGGTTAATGAGGGTTAATCTCACACTGCAAAGAATTTTCTTAATCAGTTTCGTTGTCTTGCTTTTCATTCTAAACATAATTTTGGGATTCATGTATTCCAGTCTAAACCATTTCAATCAAAGTAAATTGATGACTTAAAAAGCTGCAATTGTTAACTACTGTTTTTCGTTGCCACACAGATCCACATTCAGAGAACGGAGGGCTGTGATCACATGACCTGCACGCAGTGCAACACAAACTTTTGTTACCGTTGTGGTGAAAAATACAGACACCTGCGCTTCTTCGGAGACCACACCTCCAACCTGAGCGTGTTCGGCTGCAAGTATCGCTACCTGCCCGATAAACCTCACCTGCGGCGGCTGGTGCGAGGATCAGTGTGCAGTGAGTGTCCATGGCAACACAATCAACCTGTTACAGCTGGAATATTAATATTAATCAATTGCAATATTAATATTGTCATAACACAACTAGAGCAGATGAAAGAACATTTTAGACAGCTTAAGGTTGTGATAACGTTTCCCTAATGCTTCCATTAATATTTTAGGAACATTTGAATGTTTTTATAAACATTACAATAACATTTTTGAGATACAGAATCTAACATTAAACTAACGTTCTCTTAATGTTACTGCAAAATTCTGCCAACGTTCCCTGTTAGCTGGGGAGATACAGCATGAGTGTGTGTGCTGTACAGGAGCCGGTGTTTGTGAAGTGTCCTGTGGCGAGAGCAACGATCTGTGCTATTAGATTCAACCATCCATGCATCACATACAAGTGTTTGGTTCACAGGTCAATAGGTTCACAGGAGTCAATAGTCCAACAGTACATAAGCTCTGTGTGTGTGTGTGTGTGTGTGTGTGTGTGTGTTTGTGTGTGCGTGTGTGTGTTTGTTTGTGTGTGTGTGCATGTGTGTGTGTGTGTGTTTCTGCAGTGAGTAAGATCCTGGTGGCGCCGTTGCTCATTGTTCTGGTAGTGATTGTTGGAGTCATGGCTCTGGTGATAGGTAAGAACAAACATGTCAGAAACACATGAGACACATTTCATCCCATAATCAATATTATGTTTAAAATTACATCTTTGCAAATCATGACATTTTTTCATGACAATTAAACTCATCTAAGGTTAAATATTTTAAATGCTGCATCTTTAGTATCATATGAGTGTTAAAAATGAACAAAACTTCTGTTTTAAATGGTATTACGATTTTGCCAAATACATTGCAAAAATACAACGATAGTTTCTGTTTTATTTTAATCTCTTAAAATAATTGTATCACACAAGAAAAATCCCTGTGGCTGTATTATGGTAATTGTCAAATAAAGAATGTAAACCAAAAACATTTTTAGCTGTTGTTTTTTATATGAGTTATTCTTTCAGCACAGCTGACTGTGTTGTGTTGTGTTTAACCTGTGTTTCCTGTGCTGTGCTGCTGCCCCCGCAGGTTTGTTTGCTCTGCCTATCTACTACATCTGTAAGAGAAGGAGGAAGCGCACACAGGCGTCAGAGAGCTGGCTGTGCTGAGTCAGCCTCGCTCATCCTGCTCAGGACCTGCACAACACAAACACAGCCCAAAATAACCCGGTGCCACCTGTTATAACCGTTACAGTGTGAGCTTTCCTGAATCTCATGAATATTGCACAGAGACCCGCTCCTCCACACTGAACTGATCTGAATTCACTCCGTTTTAAAAATGGTTTAGATTGGATATCCAGTGTGAACGCGCCAAAAATGATTTTGTGGCTTAAAGAAACGGTTCGCCCCAAAATTCTGTTGTTGTTTGTTTACCCTCACGTTGTTCCACATCCAACCTAGCGAACGTTCTCTAAAAGTTCTCGCAAAGATATCAAAAATGTTCTTGCAGTAAAAATGTAACGTTTTAAAATAATGTTTCTGTTACTTTGAACTGAATTTTTAAACTTTGTTGCTAAAGCTGGGTGTTTTTGTGTTAATGGATGTTGTTGGGGTTTGTAAATGGTTGATGGTGAGTTAATAATAACAGAATGTTTGTGAGTGAGCCGTTTCTTTTAATTTATGACACACGTCAGACGTTTTCTGTCTGCGTTTAATGTTTAATGATGGCGAGGGTGAGTTCATGTCTATCTCTCTTTGCCCCCTCGCTGTCTCTCCCTCCGTTCGTCCGTGTGCTGTGCCAACATCCGCAGGAATTTGCATGATCAACAAAACACGTTTGTCTGCTTGTCTGTGTAAAACAAAAGGCCCAGAATTAGAGGGAACCGCAGCTCTAAGCCAAGACATATAGGTCAACTGTCATACTGAGTTATGCAAAGTGTCCAAGCTCCCTTTATGATGGACACACACACATCTAAAGCTGTAAACCAAATACTACTAAACCATCAACCAAACTGGGAGCATCATAAAGGAAACCTTTTAAGATTTTGTACCAAAAAAACGTTTAAATGACATTTTAAATCCCATATTTCGGTCTCGGGTTTTGAACCCTGCGGTGTCAACAGGGACACACAGCTCATGCATGAAATGTTTAACCTAAAGAAATTGCAAGATTTATTTTGTTCTTATGTGTGTTTTGCTAATTTAAGGTCCACTGGACGAACCCTTCAACATTCATTTCTACAATATATTAACTTTGCACACAGAGACACAACCAGTGGGCGGCACCTTGTTTTATGTAGTGGCATACGTTGCCACGATGATTGAGACTGTCATACCGTGGGCCAATAGGCGCACCTGCTGTAATATTGCACAGTGTTATAGATTTATCCACTGTAATGTGTTGTAATGGCTTTGTTGGGTTTAATTCCACCTTGTTACTAAAGCGATTGCTGTAGCATGCCAACAGACACAGGGTACTGAAGCAGAACCCTAAACGTTAGATTTTATTCACTCCATCAGAGTTCACAAATGATGTTTAAACAAAAGGCAAACACTAAAGCCCAGAGTTCAGGCCAGCGCCCCGTGTTGATTTGATTTCAGCTACCTGTTTAATACTGAAACAAAAGCTGGTCTCACTGAGAACCAGGAAGCACAGAAAAGCACTGCCGGAAAGGTTGTAACCATAGCAACATGCCGGGTGGCCGGAGAATCAGGAAAACGAGTATTAAAGGACTAGTTTACCTTAAAATTATCTTCTAACTTACCCTCTTTCCACCCCAGGTGTAGATGACTTTTCATTTATTGTAGCAGTGATCCGTACAACTCCAGTTTTTTTCATACTTGAGAAGACAATTATTTATAACTGGAATCGTACGGATTACTTTTACAATGGATGAATGTGATTTTTAGAGCTTTAAAATCTCAGACACCATTCACTGCCATTATAGAGCTTGCCAGGATATTATTTAATAAAGCACTGATTTGGCTAAAAATGAAAGTCATATACATCTGAGGGTTAATAAATGATGGGCTGATTTTCATTTGTGAGTAAACTGTTCTTTGTAGCACAGAGCAGCTTGTCCTGCTGGTCTAATACTCAGGACACAGTTCAAATCATCATGGTGTCATTCCATCAGACTCCGCTTCAGGTTTTAGTGGTTGCCTGTTATCATTTTAAAGCAGTTAGCAATTGGGGTTTAGAGACAATCATTTTTCATTTTTTAAAATGCACTCGGGCTGGTAGCACCAACATTATTCTCAGGGAGAAATTCTTCACACATTGGAAAAGTCAAAACTGCTGTTTCAGAACCTGCTAGTACTGTAAGACGAAAGCTTTGAGTGCCAATGTGGTTTTATGCTACGTTTTATTTTGTTTGTTTTTACTAGACGGTGCCTTTACAAATTGAACTTTATGGGCAATTTTCTGTCGTACAGTTTGAATGCACACCTGCTGTGACGGATTTCCAAAGACATATTATTGTTTTATTCAGAATATTTGGTAAAGTTTTATTCCCTAAATATACTGTAGTTTGTGTCTGAATCGATAGCACAACACCTGTGTTACATCCATGTTTGTTTTGTTGTTGTTTAAAGAAAAAATGCACATTGTATGTTTTTTATGTGTTACATTTGCTGTTGCACTTTTCATGAGTTACAGTCGATTCAGGCCTGCAGACAGCAACACGTGTCCTTATATTTAATGAAGAAATAAAAAAGAGCTGCCAACAGTTGGTCTACGTTGAGCTTTATTGGTGAAGTTAAATAAATTAAGCTTTTACCACTGCAATCTCATGCTTGCACTTCCAAGCTAACAGGAAACATTGCCACAACGTTCTCTAAAGGATCTTTAAAAGTTATCAAAAAGTTACTACTTAACAGTGTTAGTTGAATATGTCTGTTCAGCGTTCACCTTGTTACAAATGAATGTTTACTGTTTACGTGATTCATTTATTTAGACAGGTCATATAATAAGGTTTCTGTTTAAAACAGTTTAATTGCTGTAACTAGACAAATTCACAATCTTTTAAAAGGAAGGGTGCTAACAGTGGCCACTGGTGAATGATAGGTTTTTGCAGAAATTTGCATGTGCAAATTTAAAATATTCAATATAAAATATTCAAGTCTGGTTACAAACATCAGAGTAAAATAACTGATATCACCATTTCCTGTATAGAGATCTGAGTTCTGTACTTTAGTAGCCGCTTTATTATAAAGTCCTTAAGTTGTGTCTTTAATTAAAGATCACTATTTAAATACTGGGAAACTGTGGCCCTGTGTGTAGGTCCAATATCAGACTGCAGAGATTACGACCCTTGTCACGTGGGTTAGCCGTGTTCCCAGTTTCCTTCTGACTCTCCCTGCTGGTTTCTGATAATGCACATTCCAGTCGGATCAATTTCCTGTCCGAGTCCTTTGTTAGCAGAGTTTACTAGCCAATGAGCTGCTTCCTGTGATCAGCTGACCAAACCGACATCCTGTTGACACCAGCAGCCCTGCTGATACACCAGAGAAATCAAACCTGATATTTCTTCATTCTGTGACAGAATATTAAAGCATTATTACAAGAAAACCCTCATTAATCTGAGTATTACTACTGACTGGGGCAGCATATGGGTGCCTATTTCTGTAAATGTATTCTTTGTTAAATAAATATGTATATTTATTTATGTTCAAAACCACACCAGCAACCAGTTTACTATCACTAGTCACAGGTATGACACTCACAGCACATCAGCTATATAAAAATGTATATTATTATTATATAAAAATGCTTACCTGCTTGGTCTGCAAGAAACGTGCATCACAGATGCTGTTTCTAATAACTGGTTATTGTGTTAAACAAGCCTGTCATCTGCTGGTTAAAGCTGAAGATAACAGGAAAGTGCTGCAATTAACCAGCCATTTACTTCCTGTGTTTGTGAAACATTTGCTGTAAATAAAAACCTGCACTGTTACACTTTACAGTTTCATTGCTGAATGCATTTTCTGATGTGTTTTTCTGAATGCATTTCCATTATGTTACACTTTCATAATTTCATATCGTGTATTTTAATAACTTAATTTCCAAATCAATAAATCTTAACTCTTAATTCACATCATTAAACCAGTTTGCATGTTATTCTGTCACCTTCATGTTACTAAGCCTTCATACCATTGATGCCATTGTATCTTTAACCCAGTTTAACCAGCAGATGGTGGTGCTGGGTAACATTATAACCCACACTAAACTGGTTGGGTTTGTCAGGTAAGCATGACTGTAGTGCATGTTGTATATATATATATAAGCATATGTATAATAGAAACAAACCTCACTAGTGTTTATAGTTTCTAATTGTTGGTTACAGGTTAATAATTTATTGTCATTTATCACAGAACATATTATTATGGACTAGGGTACAATGCCCCACCCCTAAATATATATTATAATTTCTGGCTCTCCCATTGGTCAACGATAAAACTAATGGGCGGGGTTTATACAGAAGAGGGTGAGTTTCTAGACGGGTCAGTTCTCCGAACTGAGCGGTTCTGTGTGTGTGTGTGTGTGTGTGTGAACTGGACCTGTGTTTGGACGGTACCGCGGTTATGGAGCCCAGACAACAGGGTGAGCCGCCTTTAACATCACTTAGATGGCTCGTCTTAAACACCTTTAAGTAACTTTAACATCTTGTGACTTTATTCTGCAATGCTGGAATAACTCAGATGTGAATTAAACAGATGCGACCGTGAGTTTTGCGCATAAGAATAAGTTTTAAAGGGCATTTAACGAGGCGTTTGCTGATGCATCTCATGGACTTCAGTGGCATGTAAACAAATGAGCGAAAACCACGTGAGCTTCATTTCCATAGACCACGTGACTGTTAACTAGTCGTAGTTAACTAGTCGTCCTGTGACTAGTTATGGTTTAACCAGTGCATAAACACAACTAGTGTATAGTGTGTATACACTCATATAGTATGTATAATCAATCTATGTATATAGTATATAATAACATGGTATAGTAATGTATGCAGATTTGGGTCATTTGACTAGATATAATGTTACATGTATAGTTGAGAAAACATCTTAAGGTAAACATTTTATAACTCATAAAGTTTCAAAAGTTCATAAAAATTCAAAAGTTTGTAAGAAAACTTATAAAGATAAACTATAAATTTGACTTCCACATCCAATATGTTTTATAAGAATCAAATGTATATCAACGTGATTATAGTGTGTTTGCAGCCAGCAGAGGTTCTTGTGTGTTTTGTGCACATATCCTGTTTTAACATCTCGTGTTTGTTTGCAAATAACACAGAGCTGTACAGTAGCGTACTCACTCCTGAAGCAGTAGACTGGGGTAAGTGCACTACACTGTGCAATGAAGTGAGTGAATGTGACATCCAGGTCTCCGCAGATATCTTCAGACCATGGACGTCTGACTAGCTTATACTGTATACAGTTATAACTGGTTATGCTGGTAAACGTTAGGCCTGCGTTTGTTTTCACTTTGCTGTGTCCATTTCAAATGCATGTCATTTAAAATGTGCTTGACTCAGCCATTACCCGGCTAACGTTCTCAGAACGGTCTCTAAGGTTCTCTCAAGGTTATAAAAATGTTTTTGTTACTTAATGGAAATGTTAGGGAAACGTTTCGACAACCTGAAAATGTTAGCTGGGTAGAGGCATGTTTGATATGCTTGCCTGTGTTTGCTTTGCTTTTAAATGATCTTTCATTTCACATTTTATTCCTTCATTGTTTAGATGCTGTTTAGATGTTTGCATGTTCCTGTGAAGTTTGTGTGAATCTTGTTAGTTTGTATTTGGCTTGGATACGGTGTTTACATCAGTTTATAAAATGGCTTACAAAATGTCCTTCATGTTTTTTATTTGCTAAACAAACAGATGAACGAGGGACTCTCCGTGCAGGTAGGGCTCAGAAAAAAGTTTTAAACCAACCCGTTCCACGCTGTACACGGCTGTCTTCTGAAATTCCCTGCTAGTCACTGAAAACTCTGTCATGTGTCCATGCAGCAGTCAGACGGATTTAAATCCCGTCGGATAATCCATCAGATTACACCAGCGATGCCAAAATTTACGTAACACTACTGAAACCTGGACTTTAAAGTTGTGATACTTCATTCCTTGTAATATATTGTGTTTCCATTATTAAAAACTTATTTTATTTAACAAAGTAGAACGCTGAACTACGTATTATACATGGACTGACCTGAGATTTATCTTCTTAGACCTAAAACATTGTGTATATAGTCTTTAAGATGAAAATTGCTACTAATCACTGTTTTGTTGTTCACTGCCATCACTGGTCTGGGTTTAAATGCTGGGTTTAAGATTCCAGATTTTAAAGAAATTGACTTGTTATTTTTATGTGTGTGAGATCAGATGTAGGTGGTTTGTTCATCTGTTGGTTTTGCATCTGTTGGGTTTGTGAAGTGATTCGTTGTGGATGCTGTGGTGAAAATGAGGACACAGAAGAGAAGACAGAAACAGTGCAGTGAGCGTGAAGAAACTGTGAGGCATTTTTGCCCAAAGGGCCACTTACTTTCTTACTTACTTAGATGACAGAAGCGACGGTGTCTGATGGATTTGACTCGCTTGACAGTAGAACGCGAATATAAATTCTTATTTGTGACAGAAATAAAACGCTAACCAAAAAATTGTCAAGATGACAACAAAGACCAGAATGTAGCACAGTTTGTTTGTGATTGGGACACATTTATTGTGTTTTCCTGTCGGACATCTTGTGTGATGTAGAGGCGTAAGAAGTTGCTAGCAACCGTAAGAATGAGGCTTGTTGCTTAAAGATCCAATCGTCAGGTTTTATGGATATACAAGCACTTTTCTCAGCTCTGCTTCTCAGGTTCTGATTGGATTAGATGAGAGTGTATCACACCGCAGGGCTGTAATCGGGTTCTGATATAATGACTGACCAGCTCTCTGAGATGTGACTCTCGTTTCCTTTGTACAAAAACAAACTCAGTACTGGACTCACATTACCGGAACCGATGAAGGGCATTGGAGCCTGAGACGGCCCAGTTGCTAGCCTTGAACTTTTAAAATCATTTTCAAGTCAGATTTAGTCCTTCACTTCGTGTGTGTTGTGTGTTGTTGAGTGAAATATGTGTCGTTTTTATAAGTGAGGGGAAACTAGAGTGAATTCTTCTGCAGGGAAACTGGGTTTTGAGGAACTGAGTTTCAGGTTTCAGTGCCGGGCAGGTCGATCAAACTATATTCTAACTTTCACTTCATGATTCCAGTTCAGCGTTACTCCTCTAAATGCATTATGAAAGCCATCGCCCATCTCTGTGCCGGTCAGTCAACCTGTACAAAAGTGTTTTATATTACAGTTAACCCAGTGTTGTTTTACCTCACCCAAAATTTGTTTAATAGCCCTTGTGTTAATAAACAGCTGAACATTTAAAATCCATTTTGAGGCCTTAAGAATACTGGTGATACTGGTGACTGGATATGTATGCCATGATATAAATATGATGACGTATGGTTAGGGATGTTTTAAAAGTGTAGAAAATTGGAATAATTATGGTCTGTTTCTTACATAAAGATAAATAGTTTTAAGGAGAGAGTTTGTGACATTACACACTAAATCTTTCTCTAGTGGAGTGAAAGAGTTTTATCAAACCAATGTGAAACGGTTCAGAGATGCTGTCGTCTTTGTTAGCAACGGTGCTTTGAATCTGACAGAAGTTATTTCTGTGAAAACAAATCTGTAACAGAGTGTGAGTTTGCAGAATTAAACACGTGACTGAGAATAACGCTTAACAATAACCGTCTTTGTTCAGCGAGTTTCTCCTCATTTCTCTGCAGGTTTGCTGGATGAAGAGCCGTTAAAAGAGGTGGATGAGGACGTGGTGTCAGAGGTGGATCTCAACAACACCCTCACAGACGAGGAGAGAGAGGAGATGATGAGTGAAATGACTAAGGTAACGCATCTGTAGGTTGTAAGAATGTTTCTGTAACATTTCCATTATTAACATAAACGTTAATAAAAGCATTTTTGTAAAGTTTTTTTATTATTGTTCAAAACGTTCATTTTGTATTAGTTAAAGAACATTATTTAAACATATATTTAATTTTATGTAATGTTTTAAAATGTTCCACAAACAACTTTGATGTATGATATATAATGGTAGAACGTTTGGATGACTGGCAGAACATTAACCAACGTTCTGAGAACGTGTCTCATGAGAACCCTCTTATCATGAGATGTTATCATATGAGGTACATTGTTTGGATATAAAACTAAATATATTTTAGGGTTAGCATTAACAGGCAGTCCAGTCTATTGTACAGTTTAGTACAGAAATGTGCTGCGCTGTTGCCACAGCAGTAGCGTGTTACTGTATCTCAACCAGCACATTCACTTCAGATTGAAAGTCCCGTGACCAAATCTCATATTATTTTCCACTTGTCCTTGGGCGTCTTTATCCTTTGAGATCTTCACGGATCACTGGACCATGTGAGGCCGACATGAACAGCGACACTGTTTGCGAGTGTGTGACACAGAAAAATGGAGAAAGATCGGATATTTCATACCATAAACATGATTAGTAGTTAAACATGCTTTATTGCATCTAAGGAACTTCACAAGAACTCCATCTTGATTTTTGTCAGTTAGAGGAAGAAATCGTCACTCTGAAACAAGTCCTGGCCTCCAAAGAAAAGCGTCACTCGGATTTGAAGCAGATATTGGGAATCTCTCCGCTGAGTGAACTGCGTCACAGTTTTAACAGGAGCTGGAATGACATGCAGACCAGCACAGCGTAAGTCATGCTTGCTAAACTCTTGCGATTGTCCTTGTTGCCATTTCATTAAGCAATTGTGTCAGTTCTGTGCAGCCAGCATTTAAAAGTTGCATCGTAAGGATCGCCCACTTTCACGCCCTCTTTCACACCCACATCTACATCCACTGCAGTAAGGATAGGTGGGACGGGGCTTGTTCTAATACCAGGGAAAGCATTTGTTTTTAATTGAATGTAAAACATCAGAAAAAATGTGTAATCATAAATTTAAGTTGTTAGATTGAGATTTTAAGGTTACGTTTAGATGATCGTGACTTTGGACTTTCTGTTTGTATGTCCTTCCTCCTCTGGTTATTCAGTCACTACACGGTGACACGGTAACTAGCATCTCAGATGAATAGCTCTTCTCATGTCGCCGTTACCATGACAAGGAGTTTGGGTGCTGACAGGGACAAAGCGATCAGATGGCGTCTGCTGACTGATAGAGATGATTCCTGTATCAGTGTCCCCACACAGAAACACACACACAACAACACACACTAACACACACACACACACACACACACAGTGTCATTATATCAACAGTCTGTGTACTGTGGGATTGGTCGTCTGTGGAAACAGTCACGTCTAATATTTGATTGTTTTATTATATACGCTGATACACAGATAATATAATTATGGGCCATTTCTGTTATGCATTACTTTTTAACTGTGTAATTGTTAAAACATGATTGTGCTTGTGTTGACTTAAAGTTGATTAAACTTATTTTTTTCTCCTGACAGATACAAAAAGACCTCAGAGACTCTCAGCACAGCAGGACATAAAACCTCAGCTGCCTTCAGTAACCTGGGCTCCGCCATCAGCAGGAAGTTTGGGGACATGAGGTACGATGTCACTTCCTCTATGCCTTGTTCTGTTGTCTCATCACTTCCTGTTTGTCTCCTGCTGGGAAGACCTTTCGCTGGCACATTATACTGAGCGTGTATTTGTGTGTACAATGAAATGGACATGAGTGTACAGTGATCCTGAGTTAAGCAAGAGGTTTACCACAGATGGCCGAGCCGAGCGGGCATGTTTATGTTACATAAACCTCGGTTTAAGCAGCTTTCAGTGGGCCAGAATGGGGGCAGGTCCAGCTGGCAGAGATATAGAGCGTTTGGTGGCATAAAGCATTTACCATCTCCTCAGTGGTTCCTGAATTTTTGAGGCACTCTGTGATAATAGCGTGTAATAAAATTTTCAGTTCAGAAAAACAGCATGAGGTGTCGCATGCAGCAGGAAGTTAACAATTCACTGCAGTCAGTTTAATCATTCAGTAAAAATATCCTCACCATCAGTTTAATGTTTATAGACATCATAAAATCATTTTAATCTGTGTTTTTGTGTTGGTTCATTAGTGTAATTCTGTTTTTATGAACGATTTGTTCTTCATTTTACGTCCTTCTTACTCCACACACAATATCTGCTTCTCACCTCTTTTGGCTTTGCAGAAATAGTGTCATGTGTGTTGGACATTTGTGTAAATTCATTTAACGCCACTTCATTTTACTCCAGCATGTTTGGCCTTCAGTTTCTGTATCCTAGGAGGTAGGTTCACGTGGAATTAGTGTGTGCATGCGAGTGTGAGTTTTCTTTCTCAAGTGTGTGTGTGTGTGTGTGTGTGTGTGTGGTGAACATCCGCAGAGCAAGTTTAATCAAATTGCTCTGTGCCAAAATTGCACATAATCAGACTGGAGATAAATCAGAACGCAGCTTTCTGCAGTCTGAAAGAGTCTCTAAATGTTTATGTTTACAGTTTCCTGTCTAAAGCTGTTTGATCTAAACAGTTTCTTGGCAAAATTAACAACTAATAAAGTTTGAATATTTTGATTGTCAAAAAAACTGCATGCATGAAGAAGAAATGTTGTTTTGTCAGCAAAAGTTATTTGTTGTGTTTTTTCTCCAAACGCACACCAAAGGTCATATTCAATAGGGTAAGATGTTGTTTATAGATGAAGAGACATTAGCTTTGTTTTAGCATCAGCGTGAAACATGAGAACTGTGTCACTGTTGAAACTAAATCAGACTTTAAGGCGGGAGTTAAAACCGTGTTTTCATGAATAATTCATACGGGTGTTAAGGGGTGTTCAGGTATCTGAGCAGCTAATTTGAATATTTCATTACAATTTCAATCAATGTCACTTTAATGAGACGTTTCACTATGACGTATGTATTTGTTTGGTAGTCTAATGTAGCTCAATGGGTAGAGTATCGCATTAGCAGGGCAAAAGTCATAGGTTCGAATCCTAACATGCACACAGAATTTGAGTGCACTGTAAATGACTTAATGTAATGATGTTTTGCCCTAGTTAGTTATAGTTAGTTATTATAGTAAAATAGACCTTCAAATCACCACCTTTTATATTTAATGACTATTTTAGAATGTGGTGCGGTGGATGTTAACCGTTTGTGTGCTGACAAATGATAAAGTCAGTTTTGAGCTGTAGTTAATGTATGAAATAGTTCCTGTATTGTATAACTTTAATGCACTGTGAGTTGTTTTGGATAAAAACATCTGCTAAATGAATAAATGAAATAATACAACTTCCTTTAATCACATTTGTGGGGAAGATTTAGTTTTCAGACATGTGATTTAGTTTTCACTGATCTAGAAATAGGAACTTGAATAAAGAGAAACAGGAAGCACAATGTCCTATCAGATAACCAGGTTATGTACATTTGCTGAACTCATACGGTATATGTACATTATGTCCAGTATAGCCACAGGAATGTATGTCTATAATGTCTGTATAATGTCTTTGTTTGTTTATGATAATAAATGAAGTTTTCTCTTGATTGGCCATGCTTTCATTGGACAGCTACTCTATACGGCATTCAATGAGCATGCCTGCAATGAGGTAAATGTGACTGTGGGAGAGTTTATGCATAAATTTTGAATAATGTTTTAAACTTTAAGCAGTAGAATGTCAGTGGAAATGTTTTAGGATATAAGCAACAAACTATAAATGTGAGACTCTTATAATATCCACTGTATCTTTAGTGTTAAGTATTAATTTGTGTTGTTATCTAAGTCTGTTCCAATGCTAAACTAAACTGTGTTTATTTTACAGAAACTCACCGAGTTTCAGGTCATTTGAGGAGAAAGTTGAAAACACCGTTTCGAACATTAAGGTAAGCGAGTATGAATGGTCTCTCCAAACCAGAAGGTTATGTGTGGCTTTCTTAATCCACTTCTGTGAATCATTTATCAGTTTATCGTTGGGTCCTTTCCAACCTCACTGTGCTTAATGTAAACATCAGCCAATGTCACAGATGTTTGAACACAGCGCTGTTTGTGTTCTGGGCAGTCAAAGGTTGGAGGCGCAGGAGGTGCAGGAAGCTTTGAGGAGGTTCTTTCGTCAGCAGCTCATGCCAGTACTCAGAACACTCCCACCAACAACATAACAGAGAACAGTGAGCACACATGCTGAGAGAGTGAAGTCTGCATGGCGACAGGTGAACTGTGATGCCTCCTTGTGGTCCGGATATCGCATAGCAAGGGGGTGGAAACTTGCCCTGGGTTCTAAATCACAAATGCAACTTTGTGGAAGATTCGTCCAAAATATTTCCTTATTTTTTAAGAAAGGAAAACCAAGCGGGTCACATTTAACTCTTATTGAAAATCTGAAATACAAGCTGCCTTTGTTGTAGCTGTTACAAAAGCCCTGTGTTATCAGTATATTTTACTCTAACTCTGCATAGTTAACACTGTTTGAACCAGAACATATTTCCAGGACCAAAAATAGTGGCTGCATATCCCATGAGACAAACCTAAGAAAACTACTTGAAAGGATGTCTATACAACCTGTTGTTAATCTTGCCTGTTTCCATAGTAATATTTTTTCCTGGGATAAATCTGTTTCTGCTGTATTACCCATAACTGAGCACATGTATGCTGGTTGTAAATGTATTTATGTTTATTGCAACCTGACAGATTTTTTGTTATCTCCTAAAAAGCAACGTGTTACAACGTATTGGCAACAATAACTTTTATCAACCAAAAACCTGATGTTCTTACTTTCCTACATTGTGTGAAGAAATGAACTTTGTTACATATTTAGCATTGATGCGTGTCAATTTCTGTTTAAAGGAACTTCATTTTAACTTTATTTAGTCTTTAAATGCATCAGTGTTGAGCTGCTGTGTGCATGATTTTCCTCAATAAACACATTTATCTGAAAGGTCACCAGTATACAAATGCCCTAAGATCATGGTTTATGAAAGCAAAAACTACTTAAATGGCGTCTGATGGTCAGATTTATGTTTCATTCGAGCATGTACTGCTATAAACAACCTTTGCATGAAACATACAGGAAATAGTGGCTGTATTAGTATTTAAAAGGATTTAAACCCACCAATCACATCATAGCTGGAGGTCAGGTGCACGAAAAGCTCGCGATAGTAAAAAGTTTCAG
>JBAJNP010007733.1:0-21862 GCA_036877545.1 Yasuhikotakia modesta | reverse complement strand
AGTTATACATGGTGTTTGAACAGACATTTGTGTGTTCAGGGTGTGTATACAAACACTCAGAATGGGCTGTGTCCATATTTCCCTATTGTTCCTGAGCATCACACGTCTGATGTGTGAACTCCTAGTTTCTCCAGTTTTGTTGTTGCCAGAGTATCCGACCAATCACACGCTGTTGAATCTCTCTTCTGAAAAGGGGGCGGGGCTCAACAACTCTTTACATTTAAAAATTCACACAAGAAAACGGTGATCTGTGGGGTATTTTAAGCTGCAACTCACAGGCACATTCTGTGGACATTAGAGATGTATTACATCTGGTAAAATGGGTGTAATGGGTCCCTTTAAATACAACATTAATCTCTTTTAACGGAAATATCAGACAGAGGAAGAGTTTTAACTATTGAGAGAAGAGTTCATCTGTTGGGACACACACTGATAACTAAACCTGTGTAATAAAGTTTAAATGTGGTCTGAAAGGAATTTATATTCAAATGGTTGTGAACACCATTTAACCATTGGGTTGACGGAACCATTTAAAGTTAACTAGCTGCAACTAGTCATGAAACCTAAAACTGAAAATTCACAACTAAAATTGCCACATTGTAAATATAGACGTTCTTATTATAGTGGCAACAACTAATTTACACTAATCCTAAACACTGAGTAAATATAACTAGGTTATTTAACAACAATAGTAGGGTTTACCACATACAGTACAAACACACATGCAACACTAATGACTAAACAAATACATGCAAACTCTTGGCTCAGTCTCTCTCTCTCTCTCTCTCTCTCTCTCTCTATCTCTCCCTCCTCGTCTTTTACTCTATTTCTGTCAATAGCACTGTTTGTTTGTTTGCCACGTTATAGACTTGTTGCCTGTAACTAACCAGATGGCCAGTTACACACACAGATG
This sequence comes from Yasuhikotakia modesta, assembly GCA_036877545.1. NCBI lineage: Eukaryota > Metazoa > Chordata > Actinopteri > Cypriniformes > Botiidae > Yasuhikotakia > Yasuhikotakia modesta. The sequence goes on along the minus strand of JBAJNP010007733.1, from coordinate 20,949 downwards.
GCTTGTTTCATCTTTTCCAATCTTTGTATCATGCTGGTTGAAGACTTGGACTCCAGTTAAACCGAGTTTTGGCATCTACTGCTAAAATTGTCTCCACACACACACAACCTTGTGCCACACGTGACACACTCTGACTGACACCTGTTAATACATGTGCAGAGCTGTTTTAATAATAATGAGTTACTGACCTCAGGACCTCATAGAGAACACAGGCAAAAGGTTTCAACACACTCTTATTTATTTGATAATCGACAACATTTCCACAACATTTCTTAAAGACAGCATTTAAAAATACTGCGCTATAATGTCCAGGCTGGCTATGAAGTCAGCCCTCAAAATGTGCTAAAAATAGGAGCAATTATTGCAATCACTGATTAATAATTAATCAATAAGGATCAATAATTAAACCCCAATTATTTATTTAACTGCTACATACAGAACCTCATTTTGGCAGGATATGATTTGTCAAGTTATGCTCACAAATTTACAGTGTTGTTGACAGATACTGTTATTATTGTTCAGAAAAACATGTTTTACCAAAACTTGTGATTTAGCTTATTAATTAATATAATATTATTCATTATATATATAATATGTGTCTTTTCTGCTTGTTTTTTCCACTGTACCTTTAAGACCTCTATATGTAAATTTTGGTGTTCTGATAGGCTGACCTCTGCAGACCTGTATGTAGGAGATTATATGGTATGTGCTGATGTCCCAGCCGTGATGATTTCTGATGAACTCTGCCTCTAGTGTTCTGGTAATCATGAAAGCTTTGGTAACTTGTGTGTCTGATTAGTGTTGGAGCTAAACTCTGAATGAAAATTGATAGCAGGGCCAGAGTTTTCCACCGCTGGACTAATCTGATTTATTTCATCTCTGTTCAAAGTGTAACATTTGACTTGTTAGCTGCTGCAGCCCCTGGGCCCCCCAGCAGATACCTATGTTATTGAGAGACTTTGTGTAGTTGTGTGTGTGTATGTGTGTTGGAAAAGTGAGAGACACACTGACACACAAATACACACACACACAGAGGCTTGCTGAAGGCATGGCAATTACTGTCACAGACAGAAACAGGAAATTGTCAAGGATAGAATCATTCCCTTTATTCTCTCTCTCTCTCTCTCTCTCTCTCTCTCTCTCTCTCTCTGTATCAGTGGAGGAGTGCAGAGGATGACTGTATGATAATTGCCTCTGTGACTTTGAGACTGTCCTAGTATGTCCCACACGCATGCTGTCATACACTATTGCTGTACGGACCAAAGCAGATCTGTGACTCATATGTAATAATAGGTGTTTTTGTGTGGCGTAATGTAATGCAAATGATGAGACATGTGTTTGATTACTCAACACTACACTGGTCCTGTCTGTTCTGACTGCTTCCCTGAAGGGAAGGGCATAACAGGCTGTTTGCGCTGTACGTGTGTTTGGCTGTAACTGGGTTTTGTGCCGTGGTCCGTGATTAACTCATATCTGCCTCGGCTGTGACCCGTCATGATGTGGTCATTTCACTGCCATATGAGAGCCACATCATGAAATTTGCACTGAATTATTCTCACAAGTCGTACAGGTCATTTACATATAGAACCCTTAAAGGTACAGTAGCATAATTCTACTGTATGAAACAGAGAGGGTGTGAAACAAAATCTGTGACTGCATTGATAATTTGAATTTATTATATTTAAATAAACAACATTAAAGGGGCAATAAATGTAAAGGATTATCTGTTTCTCTTTAAAAAGAAAATTTGTCTTAAATTTTTTTTCTTATATCCATTGATGCACATTATATTATTAATATTCACTATAATAATATTTGGAATGGAATTTTGAATAACACTGGAATAACATCTTCTAACGGCAGAGATTACCAGCTACGCAGAAATGTAGAAAATGGTAGAAAACTCAAAATGTTGCTAACAATATGCTGGCTAATTTTGTATTAAATTAGAAACAAGCAAAATAGAAACAGTGACCTCATACTTTGATGACATCATTAACATCTAAATCCAATTAAAACTGTTATAGAAAACAAGATGTGCATTTCTCATATGAGTCACTACGTTGTTTCCAGCCTCTGATGTCGCAACTTGTGATATAACCGTTGTGAAACAAAAATGGACCATTGTTGGCATAGTAACCACATCTCAATCTCCTCATCTCAGGTGTTGTCGCTAGGCGCCGATGTGCTTCCAGAATACAAGCTTCAGACGCCGCGTATCGACAAATGCACCATATTACACTACAGCCCGTTCAAGGCTGTCTGGGATTGGCTGATTCTGTTGCTGGTCATCTACACGGCCATCTTCACGCCCTACAGCGCCGCCTTCCTCCTCAACGACCTGGAGGAGCAAAAGAGGCGCGAGTGCGGCTACTCCTGCAGCCCTCTGAACGTGGTGGATCTCATGGTGGACATCATGTTCATTGTAGACATTCTGATTAACTTCCGGACGACATACGTCAACGCCAACGAGGAGGTGGTCAGTCATCCGGCTAAGATAGCTGTGCATTACTTCAAGGGTTGGTTTCTTATAGATATGGTGGCGGCCATTCCCTTTGACCTGCTTATTTTTGGGTCGGGATCTGAAGAGGTGAGCTGGGTGTGTGTGTTTGTGTGTGTGGGTTTGTGTTTGTGTGTGTGTTTGTGTGTGTGTTTGTGTGTGTGGGGGTTTGTGTGTGTGTTTGTGTGGGTTTGTGTTTGTGTGGGTTTGTGTGTGTGTGCATGTTTGTTGTGTCATTGGATTTGTTTTAAAAGATATTAAAGTTACAGTTAATTTTATTTTGGGCTCTGCAGCTGAAAGATTTATGTCCATTCTGAACTTCAGCTTTCTAATTAGTGGTGCTAAGACAAGCAGCGCTACTGCTTAAAATTAATTTACGTTTATACAAACACTCATACAAACACTTACTCACATGAACTTTGGAACATAATTCATCCTGTACTGATTTTTATAGACATACATGATATAAAACTCAGGATTTAATTAGAAGGTTTGTGCTGTTACGTTTTATCTGATCAAATGACCTTTGATGAAATAAGCAAAACAAGGCATAGAATTAAATTTACCAAACTACTGCTGACTAAAATATGATAGAGATGTGGGGGTGGGTTAGTAAAAGATCATCTTAGCAACCACCCCAAACACCAGTTGCTGCACCAGTTAGCAGTTGCATAGCAATGCACTGGCAACCACCTACAGCACATTATATAAATATTGGTAATAGATAAAATCAAATAATTTTTCGTTCTCTTGCTGCTGTTGTGAAATGTATTGATTGTAGTTTTTATATTATTTACATTATCTTGACTATTTGCAGACCACCACTCTGATTGGCCTGCTGAAGACGGCTCGACTACTGCGATTGGTCCGTGTGGCCCGAAAGCTGGACCGTTACTCAGAGTACGGCGCGGCTGTCCTTATGCTTCTCATGTGTATATTTGCATTAATTGCTCATTGGCTGGCCTGCATATGGTATGCGATCGGCAATGTGGAGAAGCCCTACCTGGAGCACACGATTGGCTGGCTAGATAATCTGGGCATGTCCATTGGAAAGCAGTACAACTACAGTGACCCCGCCTCCGGCCCGTCAATCAAAGACAAATATGTCACAGCGCTGTATTTCACATTTAGCAGCCTGACCAGTGTTGGTTTCGGAAACGTTTCACCAAACACCAACTCAGAGAAGATTTTCTCCATCTGTGTCATGCTCATTGGCTGTGGGTATCACTAAAATACACCTTCAGTTTTTTAATCTTTCACTTCACAGTCTGGTTTGTTGGGTTTGTTCTGTTCAGATTTGAATCCTGACTCACTTTTCTCCCGTGTATTAGCGCTGATGTATGCTAGCATCTTCGGGAATGTGTCCGCCATAATCCAGCGACTGTACTCAGGAACGGCTCGGTACCATCTGCAGATGCTTCGGGTCAAAGAATTCATTCGTTTCCATCAGATACCGAACCCCCTCAGACAGAGACTGGAGGAATACTTCCAACATGCCTGGACATACACCAATGGCATCGACATGAATATGGTATGAACCTGTTTTCCTGTCTCTGACTGGGTAATACATGCAGACATTAATACATTCATGCTAGATGTGTTCATATGTGTATATGATCTGATAAGCATTGTTTCTTTCTTATACGCACTCAACTGGACTGTTTTCAACACTCTGGTAAGAGCAGGAGGTACAGATTAATGTTTGCTTCATTATAAAGCTCATAAAAGAATTATTTATTGTACCACACAGTAGATCAAATAAGCTGCAGTCATTTTTCAGAAATGTCAGAACGTGCGACCGGGAACAATTAATATGCGATAATACGCATGTCTCTGCATATCTAAACGAGTGCAGTGTTGGTTATATGCATTGATTGATGCAATACATAGTCTCAATGTCACAGCCAATCAAAGTAATTAAAGATGGAGGCGTTTTATAACTGATGTTTTGTATTCAGAGATGCCACAGGCAGAGCAGATGGCACAACGCCAGACTCATTGTTGGCACAAGCCTTTGCCAACCACTGTAAACACTTCTTCAATTCACTTTCTTACCTTCTATTAAATCAGTTTCACACTGAAGGGTTGCAGCCCGTGTCATTTTATGTTTTATTTGACATCATGAGTCAAACAGACAGATTGAGGCGACAAGAACATCATTCCACATAAACACAAACACAATCCAATGCAGATGTTTAAAGCTCTTCAGCCCTGTTTCATCTTTCATTGTATTATATGAGCCCTTAAAACCTGCAATCACTCAGCCCTCCTTCTTTTTTCCATGGGGAACTCTTCTCTTTCTTTCGTTCTGTTTCTCTCTTTCCCTCTCTCTACAGGTACTGAAGGGTTTTCCGGAGTGCCTGCAGGCTGATATCTGTCTTCATCTGAACAAAACGTTGCTCCAGAGCTGTAAGGCATTCCGCGGAGCGACCAAGGGATGCCTACGGGCGCTGGCGATGCGTTTTAAGACCACCCACGCCCCGCCGGGTGACACGCTGGTGCACTGTGGAGACGTTCTCACGGCCCTTTACTTTCTCGCCAGGGGATCCATCGAGATCCTCAGAGATGACATTGTGGTGGCCATCCTGGGTGAGATACATGCTTCTGAGGACTCTAAAGTGAAAGTAAAACAGTGAACACTGAGGAAACACCCTGTGTGGGTTTATCCCTGCAATCTTACAATTACCAGCCCTGATTGGCTTTTATTGTGATAGATTCAACGGTGAAAAGAAAGAAGAAAGATTATTTTCATAATCTTCCATAAAAATTTAATAACTTCTCTGTCTCTGAAATGACTTTTTCGGTTTTGCTTATAAACCGAAGCCACACAGGCAGGGAAGAATAATATTAACCAATACCACAAAATCTCACTGGATTTCACCATCCAATCAAATCCCTGTGGAAGAAAATCAAGCGCTGTCCTGCGTTATTTTGAGCAAGATACTTTGTTTTACTCAGAAATACGTAATATTACAGAAATGTGAGGGGTAATATCATGAGGTATTTCATTTTTCTTCATCCTTTGAGATAAAAGTATTTGATGTACTAGAAAAATAAACTTTCAGAACTTGCTGCCCAGTTCAAAACACCATTAACTGAAACCAAACCTCAGAATCAACGTTCTGACACTGACATCACACAGACACACATCTGTCCACATCCACACATCAATAATGCCTGAACATCCACTGACTTCATTACCAGCAGCACAAACTGTCCAGTCATGGTGAGGAAATAAACAAACGACCAGAACAGCCTTTTAGTTTCATTTTAATGCCACATTTAAATGCATTGTTTAATGCATCCTGTTGCAATTACATTTGCTATTTGGCAGTCGCTTGTATCCAAAGCAAATTACAGCGAATTTATGATAGACATTTTATCAAGTATGTTCATTTGCCAGTAATTAAACCCATGACTTTGGCATCACTTTACTCTGGCGGTTGAGCCACAGAACATCAACACAGAACAGGACCACCATTCAAACAGTAAAGACAGCTTGTCACAGGCGCTGAGTGTGATTCGACCCCTGTAACACATCTTTCAAAAACAACAGCTTGTTTTCATTCTTCTAAAGAGGTGCGATTGTGACGCACACAAGAATCAAAACAGAAAGTGAAAGAGCAGGAACAAAAAACTGGGAGATAAGAATATTCATCCAATTATACATAAAGTGTCCGTCTGAATCTCACTGCGGATTTCCAGCACTTTGGAAAATGGGTTGACTTACAATAAGCCACTTGCACCCTCATCTAAATGTAATATACAGCTCAGAGGCTCACAGGTAATAAGAGAATTAATGAAAGAAGCAGTGAGCATCATTCTGAGACATCTCTCCTGTGATGAGCTCACCACCTTCTCAAAGATAGAAAGAGACAAACGTGAGATAGAGATGGAACGAGAGAGTGAGATAATCAGGCAGAGGGAAGAGAGCAATGGGAGCTCTGATTAAATAAGGGGAAGAACGATGCGGGAACGAGAGCGACAGCGTGTGTTACACGTCCGCCTCGTTCATTAGATTTGCAAAGTGTCACTTTGCGTGCCGGAGAGCCCCGAGCGACAGTTGTGGTTTCATTATTTACAGCCACATTTATTAAACTCTCTCACACGCTCACAATCTCCAGCCCTTCAGTGCAGCAGGCAGGTGGAGCGGGGTAAGCCGAATTTAAATGGTCCATTTCTCTTCCTAGGCAAGCTGGTTTTAACAGAATAGGGCCACTGGAAGAAAAAGACACACACATACACACGCATGCACACACTCTTGTGCAACTCAGCAAAATTTCTCAAAGTTGCTGAGATAAGATTCCATGGTTTCTCACAAATGTTCTCGGTCTCCAACAAAAAACTCACAGCGTCAGCTGGAATGTATTGTCTTGCAGATGGACATTCATCATCGTACACTAATTCTGGCTCTCCCAGCAGCACAAACTCTATTATTAAACTATCATGCCACTTTAACTGCGGCCTCTCCTCACGCGCTGTATGAACAGTGAGCAGCACCTATGGCTACAGTCATGACCCTGTGCCAGATTTAGATATTGTGGCAGGTGGCGCTGCCCAGGTGGCAGTCATTTGTCTGTCAGGTCTGACCTTTGATATGTATTGCCGTAGGAAAGAGCTGTCAGGCCTCGACCTTTCTGTTTGCACGTGTCCTTGTGAGGTTTTAACACATAGAATGAAGAGGCTTATATAAATGTACACACACCGTAACTCTGACAGAGTTTGCCATTTAAATTCACTGTATACCTTAATTCAAAGAGATAATCTGACAGGATAATAATTTTTAAATATTAGTATTGTCATTAGAAAGTAATCGCTCATGTGAAATCTTTTAAGCAATTATAAATCTGTTTAAATCAGTATAATGAATTATTTTCAACATCTGAGTGTAGCTGTAACGGTTGTACTAGTTATAAATATTAAAATATGTCACAAAGTCACAGTCAGTAGCCTCAGGGGCAGCGCGCTGTATATAGTTAAAAACAGAACGCTTTAATAAACACTAACACACACTCATTCACACTCTCTGCTGTGAAACGTCATTGTCTTTTTATCTCTCTCTCTCCTCTTATCTCTGTTTGTCCACCTCTCAGGTAAGAATGATATATTTGGAGAGATGATTCATCTGTATGCCAAACCAGGAAAAGCTAATGCAGACGTTCGAGCTCTGAGCTACTGTGACCTTCACACCATCCACAGAGACGATCTTCTGGAGGTTCTGGACATGTACCCTGAGTTCTCTGACTACTTCCTGTCAAACCTGGAGCTCACCTTCAACCTGCGTGATGAGAACGCTAAGGTATTTTACTCCAGCAGCTATTGGCTGATATTGACACCACAACTATTAATATTTGCTCCTTGTTTACATATTCATTAACCATTTGGTTGTCCCCCATAAATAACTAAGTGAATCTTGCTAGCAGTTTTCACATGTGAAGCGTTATCGTAAAAGATCGTAAAAGAGGTCACATACATATACAGGTCTTAAAGATACAGTAGCAAACACAGCTTGTTTGAGTCTAAAATAATGGGCCTGTAAAACTAAATATTTGTTTTTTTGCAAGTAACTTGACTGACCTAGAATACAGCCTCTTTGCTCATATCCAGTATAACAAAAGCATCAAGGGGCCGTACCAGCAGATGAGCGCACAGATGTCCACAGCAGACAAGAAGGAGCCTCATTTTGTTTCAGGATATGAAACCCTCTTATACAGATATAACATCATTGCAGCCTTAAGACAGATGGGATAAACTCTAATAACTCAGCCAATCAGATGTCCCCTCACTGAAGCGGTGGCAGTACATGAGGTTAGCTTGTGTTAAATGTGATGATGTTCTGTGTAACCGTAGGGGGCCGAGGCCCCTCAGAGGACCCTCTACACGGCACAGAGTGACTCAGACACCGAGGATCCAGACGTCAGAACCAAACTCTGCTTTAAGAGCAAACACTCAGCAGGTCAGACTCCTCCTCAAAACCTCCTCTCTTAACCTCTCCATTTCTCCTCCATTCTCTCCTTTCCTCTCGTTCTTTTTCTCTGTGACCATTATCCCCCCATTCTCTGATTCTACAATCAACTAGAATCTCTTTCCTTCATCCTCATTCACTTTTCATTCCCTTCTTTCCTCTCATTTCCCCTCCGCCCCCCCCCCCCTTTCCTCTATTGTTCTGCTCTTTCTGCTCTCCTTCTCTGCCCCCACCCCCAACACCCCCCTCTTTCCACCCGTCTCCTCTCTCACGTTGGCTTTCAAGCTGTTGCCATGGAGATTGTTGGTCACAGACAGATGTTTGTTATCATTTGGCCACACTGTACCAGATTTCACCTTAACGTTCAAGAGCTGTTTTATCCCCGTCCCTGTTTAACCTGCTGTGGATTATTTATACCAGAGCAAATGTCTCTCACTCTTTCTCTCTTCCTGGCACTTGTGTCGTGTCTCTTTGTTCGTTCATTTGGACAGTAACTGTGTGTAAAGCTCTGAGGACTCTGTGTTCGCTCAGGTACCCCGTGCAGAGCCAGCAGGCCGGATAGGGAAAGAGGAAGAGAGCGAGAACTTCAGACACTCACAGGAGAGGATGAGGAGGACGAGGGTGAGGAAGAGGCAACGAGTCCACTGGGTTTAGGGGTTCTGGGTCCATCTCTTCCAGTCAACCTCAACCCCATCCGTGACACACACACTAGAGAATGTGTAGAAAACAGTCAGTTTAAAGGTATAACACACACACACATGCTCAGTCAAATGCTTTGGGTAACACTTATTTTAATGCATTTATCAGGAGTTACTGATGACTGAGGATAGATGTGAATGCTGAATGGTCCACTGTAAAAAAGCTATAACAACAGCTCTGATATAAAACTAATATAGTCCCAGCTGAGGGGCTGTGTTGTGTCACATCTCATATAAAAATGCCACGTTCAGACACATGCTGCAAACTTACTGTAACTTTCTAATGTAAAAACACATTCTGACTGTGTGACCAAAACATGCTAATAAAATTCACACACATTTCCTTTAATCTGAAGAATTCTGTAAATATTTCTCTAAATATCTCTAAATATTTCAAGATAGATGTGGAGCATGTACTGTAATTATATTGAGCTTTGTGTGATATTTTGCCAGAGGCAAACACACATTTTAACACACACACACACACTTCTGGGTATTGCAGTAAATTGGAGGACACTGGTGCAGTGTGGCGAGAATTAATGACTTGTGTGTGTGTTTGCAAGTTTGCCTGAATGTCTCATTTTTCTTGTTAGTGTTGCATATATGTTTTCTGATAAAGTCAGTGTGTGTGTTGAATGTTACACCTGATACGCACAACCCTCGTGCATCACAGAAAACATTTATGGTTAGTGTGCATGATGCATTGGGTTTGTATGTTTGTATATGTCTGTGATTAATAGCTCCAGGGGTTTGTGTTTCTCCAGACGTGTGTGCTGAAGAATGGCCTTGTGGGAATGCAGATGACTCAGCGAAATCTCAGGACAAGGAGGGAGGGGAAGACTGTGAAAGTGACATCACGTTTGGAGAAATGGAGCAGCGCCTGGATCTTCTGCAGGAACACCTGAACAGGTGAGAGAGACAGAGAGACGAAGAGCAGAAACAGACACAAACCAGTACGGATGCGAGTGTAAATTACACGAATGTGAGTTAAAACTTTAACCCCAGGTACATAATGCGCGGTGGATAAAATGGTGCGTAGTGCCATCTGCTGGTCACTGACGGTGTTGCATGTTTGGCTCAATGTGTCTTCAGGCTGGAAGTTCAGATGACCTCAGATATTCAGGCTATTTTACAGCTGCTTCAAAGGCAGAGCGCCTCAGGGCCTCCAGCATACAGCACTGTGGCCGTCAGCCCAGAATACCACAAACCGGTGCAGCCCATCACTGCCATACAGACACAGGTGAGAACATTATGAAATGTGTTGATGTATAATTTATCAGTCAGTTGTGTGTAAAATGTAACGCTAGTGTGCTGCTCACTGCAGCTGTGTGCAATAATGCTGCTTTCCTCGCAGAGTCCCGATCAAGAGAACATTTGCAGCAAAGCTAAAAACTCCACAACAACCGTTACCATGGAGATGACCTCTGATGTCAGCACGGCAACTGCACTAGTGCCAGACCCACGGTGGGAGGCGGGACTGAGGCTAAAGCCAGCGGAAAATGAGCCCTCGGCATCACAACAACCAAGATCTCTCCAGCTGTCAATCAGACAAGCCTCCCTCCCAGATTCATCACACGGCAACAGCACAACGCAGGGTCTCCACAGACCCTCCTCCGATCCTGGGCTTCCAGGGCAATAGCATAAGGTCAAAGGTTACGGTTAAATGCATTACAACCAGTAGAAAAGCAAAATGTAATGACAGATCTTTTAGGAGCAAATACGACCAATGTTTAATTATTCCTGGTTATTGTGAGGTTTGAGTAATAATAATAATAATAATATAAAAATGCCTCAGAACGGGTGATAATCCTGTGTGCTTGTAACCTGTAACTATGCATAGACAGAACAAATTCTACAAAAAGCTCTGCCCTTCAAAATACCCACATCTAAGGCTTGAATCAGGGTAGAGAACGCAAAACAGAAGAGTCATATGCAAAGAATTAAAACTTCCATGTCCCTTTTAGTTACCTTAAAATTCAGTACAGAGGGGAAGGATTCAAGAACGCAGTACCAGCTCTGTGTGAATCTGCTTAATCCGCAGTTGTTCATTTTGTAAATATATAAATGGAACGATGCCCAGGTAGCCACACACTGGACATGCAACCATGTTAAAGATGCATGCTGGGAAAAAAATGCAGTGTTTATTTTTTGCATGTTAAAAGACACTTGCATTGTTTATCAAGTGCTACAAGCTTGTTTTTGTCCCTATATCACCTATTTGAGATTTATAAATGTATTTATTTACTTATTATGAATTTCCTGGTATTCAGGAATAATCTTTACTTGAACTGAACTTTGCAAAGCCTCATCAAAACACGTCATCATCTCAGAATACCACATTCTTCCTCAAATATCTGATTTTCAACAACACATCCCTTCCGAGCAAACTGCAGAGTTTAACATCGGTCCGTATCCGTTGATAGTCAGTCAGTATTGCAACATCGTCTCAGTATTTAATTTTACACCACTTTGTTGGTCCAAGGCTTTGTTCACACTGCACACAAATCTGGTTTGGATTCAGTTCAGATCTGTAGGACTGATTACATGCGCTGTAGTTACAAAACCTGGTGCAGCGCGTGTAATCGGTCTCTGGCGTATATGCGACAGTTGCTATAGTGATCATGTTACCGTCAGCAAGATGCCAAAAGCCTGTATTACAGCTGAGAGTGTCTGTCAGTGTGACAACGAGGACAAAAATGTCCTCATGTCTGCATGGCATTCCGCAGGGTTTAACTCTCATGGCCCATGAGAATACAAATTGACAGAGGCAATTGTTTTGCAGTATACTGAGCGCAAAACCGCTGACTCCATCATTTGCTCACTGCATGATGACTGTCAACACGGGTCACGAAATGTGCTAAAGAATTAAGCTAAAAAAGTAAGTTATTATTAGACACTTCATACAGTTAAAATAGCCCAAGTGACAAAAATATGGTGATGCATTCTCAACCCTAACCACAGCAACGTGTTTAAGTTTGATGCGCAAAACAAATCAGATTTCTGCCGCACGTCTGAACGAAGCCCAAATGTGTTGCTTGTTTGATCAAACGTTTCTTGACGTTCTGCCAGCCAACAACTTTATTGCGCTACAATCGCTTCATTTTATGCAACTGTCCATTATCTGTGTGAGCTGCTGGTGAACTCTGCGGCTGTAGCAGTGTTAGCATTTGTTCTTTTTATCTGTAGAAAAACATCTGCATTAATGTTGTCTGAGGTACAATGGAGAACGCACATCTTTAGCTATTGTAGCAGCTGTCATTTCCTGGCCTTTCAAAAGACACAGATCCATGTTAACCTGACCCATACCAATGCACACACTCTTAGCCTTGCAGTATGACATGATTTGAGCTCATGTGTAGAAGAACTGCATGTTTTAACCAAAGTTAGCTGGTAGTATTACTCATTTAATCCACATTTAATGAGATGCATTGAAACACGCTGTCTTCCTAGTGTCAGATAAAAGAAACAATGCTGAAAATGTATGCATGTATTCATTTAGTAATGTACTCATAGGGCCACCAGATTTAGAGCTTCTAAGTAAACGAATGAATTTCATTGGATAACTGAAATCTGGAGGCGGAGCATTGTGACATATCAATGTATTTGGAAGGGGTCTCGTCTTATATCATGCAGAAGTGTAGCTAGGCCGGCTGTTGGCTGTGATCACAGCGTGTGTTGACCCGGCGGTCTCCTGTGAGGCGGTCCGATCATGTCTCGTGTTTCAGTCAGTTGGTCTGGAGCGATGGCTTCTGGGACGCGAGCAGCATGCAGGCCAGTGCGGGAGGAGAGCAAGAGGATTCGATACTATTGCGATCTTTTGCACAAACTCTTTGAAACATCTTGTACAGTGTCACTTTTTAAAACTAGTGCTGTTCACAAAATTGTTTTTATGCATTTTTTTAAATGTTTGACACTGTATTTTATATAATGCAACATAACAGCAGGTTAGAATGTTTTCTTCCTTGGGTATATTGGTATGTATTATATTTATGCTGTATATTGTGAATATTACAAGAGTTAAATACAATGCACAACTGTGTAAATTAATAAAGGACAGAATGCTTAATTTACAACCTTGCACAATATTATTTACAAAGAAATTGCATGTTAGACACAAAACACTTTACTGGGCAGAGGTCTTCTAAACATAAATAGAATATATTATCATCTCATGCAGGTAAAGTCTTCAAAAACAATTTCTCTGCATTAAAATTCCAGCTAAAGGTAGCTGAGAATGTACATGCATTCAGAGTTTCTCAGCTTTAATGACAGCTGCACCCTGGTGTGGAATTGTCCACAGATTTGTGTAAAACCGGATGATCCATGTTATCCCTGCATGAGCCGAGACTGTTCCAAAGAAGATCTTGTGTACTCTCGTGGAAGCCAAGAAATCTGACTCAGAGTTTAACACAGCCATCGTTTTATTTTGCATTCGTTTATTGGCTTAGAGACCCATTCTAAAAAATATTCAAAATATTTTAGTTTGAGGTTTAAATAAATAATTTCCCAACCCGCTGTGTTATTTTTCACTAATCACATTTGAAAACATTTCTTTGTAGTTATAAGAGTTTCTAAAGTAAAACGTGTAGAAAATGTCTTTATCAACAAGATCACAACACTGAAAATACTCTTAAATAAAAGGCAGGGCTTCCTCACTTCCTGTTGCTACATCATACACACACACACACACACACACAGTGTTTGTCTCACACACTTAGCAGTAGTGCGACCCCTGCGAGGACCCATTTTGCGGGTCTCTCTCTGGTCTTCAGGCTGAAGGTCCAAATGTACGTGTTAGAACGTAGTTTGGTTTTGTAGACAGGACACTCGTAGGTATTGCGCGTCTCCTGCCGGTCATTGGGAATGGCTCTCACTGCTATAACAGGCATGTTGGGTGTGAGTTCCTTCAGACGCGCCTCTGCAATCGTTCCGCCTTGAATATCCCAGCGTGCACCTACAGTCACAAATGCAACAAATGCAATTAAAGGGTAGATCATGCCAATATTTGGAACCCCAATCTGAATTTTTATTTTGGGGTGAACTATCCCTTTAAAAGAGAATGACTTAAATAACAACATTTAATTTGTGTCAGGAAGCGTCCTGTGATTGGCTAGAGCTGTAGTATCTGTACTGTGATTGAATGACAGATACAGACCCTCCATGTAAAGACCGTAGATGTAGGCTCCCTCTCTGGCTGGCTGGTTAAACTCCTCTTTAAACTTTTTGGTGACATCCACAGTGAGGTTCATCTTATCCAGGGGCCATTCATTCTTACGGGCCAAACTCTGCATTACAGCTACAGAAATAAAGGATCAGTTTTGTCATCCTTGTGGAAATAAATGTCTGTAAATGTTCCAGAATGTATACAAGGTTAATGGATTAGATTAAGGTTTGACAGTTCCTGCTACGGTTCCAGTTCCTCTCACACCTGTCTGATGGATCTAGATTCAGGAACAGGACTCACACCTGAAATGTAGAACCCAACCCAGAGATTTACAGACAAGTTCATGTGTGTTACCTGTTAGGAAAGACTGAGGGTTAAATAAACCAGAGATCCAGACCACACTAGGCAGAGAGAGATCTTGAGTCCAGCTATCCAGCTCTCTACAGCGGAGCAACACATCGTTATACCTGACACAACACAACACAATACTGAGTCTCCCCCACACAACAACCTATAGCTTTTCTGTCAGGAGTTTGTGTGTGTTTGTTTTACCACTGTCCAAGACTGTATGTAGAGGGGTAAGCTAGCCTGGCCCAGGTATCAGGAACATTATCGAAAAACAAAGCTGTTTGTATCTGTTCCATCTCTGATGATATGGCCAGCTCTCCCTGCCAGAGACAATAAGACGGTTATAGTTCTGAACACACACACATTGTCTCTCACTCACACACACACACACTCATAAACACACACACCTTCAACCCCAGATCCAGTTCTTTGAGTGAGCGTCTTATCTCACTGACCAGCATGTTCATGCACTCACACTCTTGGAAACACACTAGAATGTAGGGTGAGCGCTCGGCCGTTTTGGAGGTGATGTCGGCCATGTTGTACTCTTCTGGTAGTTTCTCCAGGATGTCGTCCAAAATCGTCTTTACCTGAAACACCAAAACCCTTGTAGAATTTTACCTCAGCAACAAATGCAAACAATGTTCTGACAAACCTTCTCCTCAGTGGTCTGTGAGGTTCCTTCACCCATGCCTGAGTCTCTGGACTGCAGCTCCAGGAGTGTGTGGAACAGACTGTCTGATGTTACCGTGAGGAACTCAATCTCAGCATTCGGATGCAACCCATAATGCACTGGGCTTTCATGTGGCAGCATCTCGTCTATGTAAGCGTGGTAACCTTGGTAATCAAGATTAGAGGGCACAACCAATCCTGGGGCCAGTGACAACTTCCTGTCAAACTGTAGGGGCGAGGAGAGGGTTAGTACACACAATAAACTCGGTTACAGCTGAAAGATTTCAGAACCACGGACAGCGCAGCGTGTTTGCATGTGCACCTGGTTAGGTTGCATGTATTCCTCCAGGTAAGTCCGGCACAGTCTCCTGTCCCAGTCATCAGTAATGTGGCCTCCATACATGATCTCACCAAACAGATAGCGCAGGTCTTCCCATGGCACCTGAACAAACATGTTTTTTTACATACCATTTTATAAAGAATATATCACAGATCTGTCCAAACCCCTGAAGAATAAAAGGGTGTGCAAGAGAGAGTGACAAGTGGGTGGGGCTTAGAATCCTGGACATTATAAGTGTCACTGTTAACAAGGAAAAACCTCTTTAACTTACATTTTCAATTCAATGGCTAGTAACATTTTAATGAAGATAACACACAAATATTACATACATTTCAGAAGCTACAGTAGATATAGAAATATAACGTAATGCATGTATTTGAGTTATAAATATTGTGTGTGAACATTTATTTGTTATTATTTGCTTCATTTTTTACAAACCATTACTCTGATTGGGTGGATCAGCTGTCAATCAGGGTTGACCAATGTGATTGGCCACTTACTGCACGTCTAAAGTATTTACATTTTATTTTTCTTAGTTTACAAATGCCTCTTGTTCAAACTAATAAATAAATAAAAGCAGCTCCATGCCATGTTTGTTTTTGAGTCTCCCTAAAGGAAGATCATTCACAGGCCATTAAGATGTTTTTTAAACGTATAGAATAGACCACCCTGTAGTCTACATAAAACACACAATATCACACACCTGTGAATTAGCTTCCAGGTAGTTATAGAGAACATTCACTGATATGGTCAGGTCTCCTGTGTTGAAAGGGTACTTCCTGTTCCAGCCCTGGGGGCCGAACTTTCTTCTTTCAGCTACACATGCATGGAAATAACACAGCGAGAACAGGATGGTCTTAAACTCCTGCTCACGGGAACACTGGTCCAGAATGTCCTGCAAACACACAGCGAACAAACAGCGATGTCAAAATGTTCATTATACACTTACAGTATGTGGGGGGGATTTTTGGACAAATGAGATTTCACTGTGGGCGAGGCTACACAGCACAAACAAAAAACAAAACAGTCATTAAAATGTCTGGATAGGACAAACGCTGATAGATCACAAAGTGTATCTAAATCTGTGTGTCTGTGGGCTGTTTATTTTGCTTACCTGGTCAAAGTTGTCTAAAGCCGCGTGTAAGTTGGCCAGCATACCGGTGGGGGGCTCATTAGTGATTTTGATGGAATTTTCCAGAATGCCCTGAGGAATGATGTGTTCCTGTGGGGTGGGAGAAGGTTCTGCGCTCATAAACACTCTGTAGTCCGGGTGACTGTTCTCACAGCAACGTTCCAGAAGTTTCTCCAGGATGCCCAGCCACTTTGCCACCAGGTGGATGTTCTAAAAAAAGAACATGTGCAAGATCTTGTGTGAAACGACAAGCTGGAAGCAATGATGAAATGGAAATATACAATGATATCGCACACAAACGGACCTGCAGAATGACCCAGTGGCCCTCCCTTGAGGCCTTTTCCATGGCGAGTTCAGCTACAGACTCCTGCCCCTGTCCTAAAGAAACATTATGGAGTTTGCCCAGGTCTATGGTGAAGCCCAGTTTCTTACCTACACACACAAACAGCACAAATAAAGTATACACACAAAATACACATTCATTTACATTTATTTATTTGGCAGACGCTTTTATCCAAAGCGACTTACAGTGAATTAAAGGTACACATGTTTTTATCAGGACTTGCCTTCCCCTGTGATCGAACCCACAACCTTTGTGGTGTTAACGCAATGCTCTACCAGTTGAGCTAACAGGAAGGCACATTCATGTCACATTCATAAAGTGACATTTAGTAATCATGGTTCAAAATATTTAAAATTAGCATTTATTAACTTATGCTGATTAAATATGGTAAATACAGATTAAAAGGTCAAACAAATAACAGCAAAACTAAGAGGGCAGAGTCTATACTAAATATGGTAAATTGTATAAATGAATCTTAAATCATCATTATAATGATCATACTCTCTCTGTCTCTCTCTCTCTGACACATCAGGAGTGAAACCAAAGCAGAGTGTGTGGATTTTACCCAGCGACTCGACATCTTTAAGCGGGTCCACACCAGGTGAGAGGATGAAGAAGACGGGGGAGGCAGGACCACACTCTTTAAACGAGCGAGCAAACTCCATCTTCCTGCCCTCTGTGTACTGCACACCCAGTTTCTCTTCCACAAAGTTCCTACACACACACACATACATACAACCATTATCACAAGATGCATAATGTAAATACAGGCGGTTTCAACTGGCAGTTATATAGAGCTGACGGGAGTCTTACAGAAGCAACTGGTTTGTGAATGTCATGAAAAACATCACACTGACCGGACGGCGTAGGTCATCCTGTCAGGCCGGAGGGCCCTCATGAGGATGAGTTTCTGCAGTGAGCTCTTGCTTTTCCACTCCTGTGGGAGTTTCTCTTTCTCCGGACATTCTGACTCCACCACCTTTTTCCAGCGTTTGGGAGAACCTTCGATGTCTCGATCCAGACCCCGGAACTCGTCTGTGAAGCTCATTGTCTGCAGGAACATACCAGGAACATCTCAGGTGACAATTTTCATGTGTCTGAGGAGATGTGTGTGTGTTTCTCGGGTGGTGCTCACTTTAACAGCGCTCCACACAGAGTTGGACAGGAAGTCCAGCGGGCTGGAGTAACTGTGGTCGATGTTGAAGCGCAACAGGAAGTCCAGCTCTCTAGCGTCAACCTGTTTGCTCATTAATAACAACTGACACACACACAGTCACAAAAAATTAGGTACAACTGATGTTTCAGGATAAACACACACTGATGTAATACATGTGTGTGACTGACAGTAACTGTTTGTAATCATGCGTTTGTTTGTTTGTGTTTGTTACCTGAAATGTAAGCTGTGCGGCAAAAGTGAGCTTGTCTCTCTCAAACAAGCCTCTGTTGATGTAATTAAACGTAGAGAAGGTGATACAGTCTATCAGCGTGTTCACACGCGTTTTCACATCAGAAGAGACGTCTGCATTTTGAACGGCCTTATGAAACACAACGTTAAACGCCTACAGGGAGAACATACGGTAAAGTACCACACATTTAACAAAACAATTCCCATTAAATACACAAATATGCTGTTCACACAAGCAACAGCATTCCAGTTTTTAACATGAACTTAAAACTACCCAACACAGCAACACTGACTCAGACAAAGGCATGAAGGCAAAACTATCTGTTTCCTCAGAAGACAGGAGTGTTCACAAAACATGTTTGAAAACAGTCATTATTTTTGCAATTCCCTTTGGTGACACAAGAACCACAGAAATGACACACTGTACCTTAGGAAGACAGTTAAAACTATCTGAGCATCAGCATAAACACTGAGGCTTCGGTTCTCGCACACATACCTTGAGGGAGAACTGGTACATTGGGTTGATCTTGTTAAGGTCATTTATGATGAAGTACAGGAGAGACGCTCTGACAGCCACGGGCCGATAGTGTTCCCGCGCCTCATTTATCTTCACCTCATTAACCTTTGCTTCCAGCACCTGCACAACACAAACACCAGATCACAGTCGCTCACAGGGACGAGAAGAAACAATAACAAATGAAACACATCCTGCTTCATTGTTTACCGCAAACTGATCTTGGAAAAACATTTTTAAATCTGAAGGGAATCTACAAACATCTTCCATCTTCATGGAATTGTTTCCTAAGGAAATTGTGCGGAAAGGATTTAAACAGCATAGTATTTCTAAAAGCATTTCTAACGTAGACTCAATAAAAAAGGTTTTCTTAGAAGGCAGCTCACTGTTCATTCAAACAGAACCTGTGGTTTCCTAGTAAAATGAAGCTCAAACCTTCATCTCAATCTCTGCGGCCGTGTGTTTGGTGCTCTCCAGCTTCTCCACCAAAACATTGTCCCCCAGGAAGTTGCTCTCCGCCGCTGACAGTCGTGTCAGTAACTCGTCCTCCAGCTGTTTCAGCTCGATTTTAAATGTGTTCTGCTGTTTAGTCAACTCTGACTAAGACAACATCAGACAACATCAGACATCAACAACAGACAGCAGACACGAACAGTTTAATTATTATACATAACAGTACGTACTTCTTCATTTTAACACACAAATATGTGTTTGTTTAGTGGTCTGACAGAGCAGCACTGACTCCACCAATGGCATGAGAATGGGGGCGGGGCTACCTGTTTGAGGTTTCTAATAGTATCTACATAAACGTTGATCTCTACAGCTGGAAGACACACCAGCACATGCTCACTGACCTTCAGGTGTTCCAGGTCTGGTCTCTCCAGGTTGACCACCTCAGCCAGCAGCTGGTCCTCCAGCCCATCGCGGGTGACGGTGAAGTTGATGAGGGTGGTCTGGGCCTGGATCTCAGGTTTGTAGTGAGGGTTTGCCAGCTTGGTGTGAAGAATCAGACGAAAGTCTGGGTGAAAATAACACTCCTTATCTCCCACCTTAATACATCTGCAGAGTAGAGAGAGAGAGAGAGAGTACCGTAATGTTACAGTAACTGTAAAGTATTTACAGTAATTTATAGCAGAAGTAAAGAGGGCACAGAATATTATTTCTAGGAAACAGCGAAAGAGAGCAAACAGGATCGACACATGGCCAGATTTAAACCTGAAGTTTAATCTAGTAAGTTTGTCTAATCTAGTTTGTCTAGTAAGACAAGTGTGTTTGATTAGGGTTGAACTCCTCTGTTCAAGAGTAAATGTGTACATTGGTGTAAATATAATTAACAAATACATTCACTGTTTCTGGTAGCTGCAGTGTCGAGTTGTGTAGCTGCATCTGAGTTGTGCTGCAGGTATTCAGCAGTGTTAGAATGCATTGTGTGTTGTGGTTTGTTGTTTACCTGCCCTTCTTGATGGTGTGTCGACCCAACAGCGGATCAATAACTGGTTCAATTGTCTCCTCCAGATTCTCGATCAATACAGGCTCTCCAGAGACCACTGCCTGTTCAATCACATCCACATACCTGCAGCACAGACACATAAACACAAACTTATCAAACTAATGACTCAATTCAATTACTCTAATAAATTACAACACAAATTGTCCCTCTCATCAAGACAACACAACTATTAACAATGCATTTTAATTTCTTAATCTGATACGTTTTCCGAAACAACAGTAACACAATATACAGCTTGAAATACTGTGTTTTAGAAATGATTTTATTTCTCAGTATTTGATGGAAACATTTTTGTGGCTGATATTGTGGATAATAATATTTCTCTGCTTCTGTAGCCTTAGTTACTTCAGCAGAAAAG
>JBAJNP010007732.1:0-21864 GCA_036877545.1 Yasuhikotakia modesta | reverse complement strand
AATTGCAGATTACATGAAGGTCCTTATAAATAGGCGAGACCTTCTTGGGTAAGAGCAGTTGACTTTATGCACAGTTACTTTCCAGATAAGCCAGTTCATCTGTTTCTGTTGAAATGTCAGCTGTGAGGTTGTCATTGTTAGTCAATGGAGGGGGAAACTGGGACAACTGATGGTGCAATTGAATTTTGCAGAGAAGGAAGGCTTAGGAACACATTGATCAGCTGTTGTCCTCTCGTGAACCTGAAATGTCTTTTTCCATCTGGTTTTTACGTTAGAATATGATGTTAAAACTGTCGGATGAGACTCAAGATAACACACCTACAGTTTTTTAGCTGACTATTATTACAGTGTGTAACTTACACTTAAGTGTGTACCATGCATATAGTAAATTCAATTACAGTATAGTAATTAATATATTTAATATATTATTAGTATAATTTTTAAATGGAGTAAATGGTTACTTTTGTTTTTCTTACCTAGAGAGTTTTATGAGCCCGGGTCTCTTCTAATGGAGGAGGAGGGGGCTGTGATGGTGGGCTTGTTGGTGGGGCTGAATGTGATCGATGCTAATCTGTGTGTAAAAGGAGAAGATCTGGATACTCAGGTGACACAGTTGTCCATACAGTATCTACAGCAGATGTGAACTGTGACAGGCTTTGATTAACTCTCTCCTCTTATCGCTGTAGGTGTGTGTCATTGATTTCTCACTGTATCTGAAAGATCCACAAACAGCAGAGAGCACACAGGAGTGAGTAAACACTGACTGTTGACTGAACAATCCTGTTGACGTATTAACTGTCATAGATCATGTGAGCTACAAGCAAATAATAATCATAGCAATAGTATACGGCACATGGTGTTAACAGAAATTTTATAAGCTGTAATAAATATATTACAACTCTTCAGAAATGTTGTTTAATGCGAACAGTGATGCAAAAATGACAGCCATTCTGGACCAGAAGCACTACATTGAAGAGCTGAACCGACATCTGAGCTGCACAGTGACAGATCTTCAGGCCAAGATGGACTCGCTAGAGAAAACCAACTCCAAGCTTATTGAGGAGGTCAGAATCTCCACACTCTAGAGACTGATGTCCCAATACATGGGCTCAGCTTTTCTTAGGCTGTATCGTTGCACTTCCTAATACCTAAAATCTGATGTTGGTGTTTTCTGTGTAGCTCACAGCAGCCACCGACAGAATCAACGCTCTGCGTGAGGAGCAGGAGCAACTTAAAAAAGAGAATGAAAATATTCTCCAGTCGAGTCAGAGAAAAGAGGAGGTGAGGTCTAAACACATTTTTCTTATGCGCATCATACGAGAAAAACTTGTGAAACTCAACCTCAGGCTAAAATATTGGAACTTCTCCGGATTTAGTTCATCATACCTTTGGTTAGTGAGATTAATGCCACAAATGTTTAGGAATGTGGAGTTCTGCAGCTAAAAAACAGTTTTCCTTGCTCAACTGCTGAGGCTAACTCATCCAGTAAGGTGATTTCTGTTACCAGTTTGCACTAGTCTTAATGTTGTCTAAACCAGTCTAAACCAGTCTAAAACTAGTCTGCATCTGATATGGGTTTAGGAAGCAGGGTGGCAATTCTCTGGTAATTTTTCTTTGGCTAGTGATTTTATTTACTAGTGATACTTTATTTACTTAATCATATTTAGCATATGGTGAGTGTAAATTTGGGATCCTGCCTGTTTTTAGGTGACTCTTCAGGACAGTCAGGTGGAGCTGGAAACATACAGACAGACACGGCAAGGTTTGGATGAAATGTACAATGTAGTTTGGAAGCAATACAAGGAAGAGAAACGAATCCGGCTGGTGAGACTGAACATCAACAGCATGATTGTTGACTCAGTGTTGTTTAACCAATCACAAATGCAGAATGTGCTGTGCCAATCAGGAGCTGCAGAAGGAGCTTGAACTCCAGACAGGTCTGAAGCAGGAAATGGAAGTGGCCATGAAGCTACTGGAAAAAGACACTCATGAGAAGCAAGACACACTGATGGCACTGAGACAACAGCTGGATCAGGTCAAGAACCTCAACCTGCAGATGTTCAACAAAGCACAGGTTCTGCACTTTGTGGTTTGCTGTCTTTACAGTATGTTACTTGTGATAGTTACTTGTGATAGTTACTTGTGATAGTTACTTGTGATAGTTACTTGTGATAGTTACTTGTGATAGTCACTTGTGATAGTTACTTGTGATAGTCACTTGTGATAGTCACTTGTAATAGTGTAATAGTTTTTACACGGAATCAAATAAAATGGAGGTCTTTTTTCTAATGCGTTCTAAGGATTCTGGCCGAGTGTCACAGAGAAAAGAGGAAGAGACGCAGCATCTTGAAAAGAAGATGATTCAGATGGAGGCAACCATGAAAGAACTGGAGAAGAGGTGATTCATCATTGTCATTCCAAACCCACATGCATTGAAGAACTCTGATCTATTTTAAATCTTGTTAAACAAGAGTGTTTGCTCTGCAGGCTTCAAAACTCAGAGAATTTACGCAAGAATGCAGATGAACAGCAGAACGAGCTGAGATCTGAGATGAAAGGGAAAGTGAACGCTCTGCAGAAGCGTCTTGCTGACCTTGATACGCTGAGGTTAGCCAATCAGAACTCCTTAAACTTGACCCTCATTATCTGTGTTGTTTACAGGGCTTCACTGTGACTGGCTTTTCTCTCTTTCTACAGGGCAGGACTGGAGTCTGAGCTGAGCAACGAGAAAGAACAACGGCAGAACCTGCAGAAGGAGCTGCAAAGAGAACAGGACAACAGCGCAGAACTGCGCACACAGCTGCAGCAGCTGCAAGGCCTGCAGATGGTGGGAATGCTTCTTCAATCATCAAACTGCATTCACCAATACACTGAATAGATGTGAAGCTGACAAATCAAAGCAAGAATGAACTTGTTTAGCGAAGTTACAGTTCAAGGTCATTGGGTAGAGCTTTGGTCTTTCTTTGAAGGTAGATTTTTTTTCTGTAGGAATTGCTTGAACTTCGTCAGGAGAAGAAGCAGC
This sequence comes from Yasuhikotakia modesta, assembly GCA_036877545.1. Lineage (NCBI taxonomy): Eukaryota > Metazoa > Chordata > Actinopteri > Cypriniformes > Botiidae > Yasuhikotakia > Yasuhikotakia modesta. Next base: position 18,842 of record JBAJNP010007732.1, on the reverse strand, counting down.
TGCAGCAGCTTTGTGAGGAGCAGGAACAGGCCCTACAGGAGATGGGCCTTCATCTCAGCCAGTAAGGGTTGCTCATGTTCTTCACCATCTCATCTTAGTCATATCTTCTATCTGTGCTACCAGAATGATCCATATAATCAGTCATTAGATGTTTTACCTTAAATTCCTGATTTCAGGTCAAAACTTAAGATGGAGGACTTTAAAGAGGTCAACAAGGCCTTAAAGGTACAATATCTTTTGCATTCATACAAATATAAACATAAATTAATTGTGCATTACCTCATTGTTAACAGATAAACCATTTGTCTAAAATGTATTTGTTGTTCATTGTTAACATGTCAGCTAAGGTAGATAACTGTTAACAAATAGAAACTTTTGTAAAGTGTCATAAAATTGTTATTTAAGACATTGATCAAAATACATGTATTTGCCCAGCTTTTGATTCTGTCAAATAAGAGTATTAAGATATTGTATGGGTGCCTGTTTGTGTTTTTCAGGGTCATGCGTGGCTAAAGGACGATGAAGCCACACAATGTAAACAATGCCAGAAAGAATTCTCAATATCTCGGAGGAAAGTAAGTAACATTTCCCGCTCATTTCCCTTTATGCTGTTACACTCATAACTCATAACTCTTTCATTCCTTTGCAGCACCACTGCAGGAACTGTGGAGACATCTACTGCAACAACTGCTCTAGTAATGAGCTCGCCCTGCCCTCGTACCCCAGACCTGTCCGTGTCTGTGACGTCTGCCATTCTCTCCTGCTCCAGAGAAGCTCCATTGGCTCATGACAGCGCCTACAATATCTGTTAGTCATGTGACTACAGGCCAACTTGCTGAAGATTCCTGTTTTTGGTACTTTTTAGCCGACAGTAACATTTATGTGTTAATTTCATAACTTGTGGCATATTTGGATTCTGTTTGATTGAAAACTTTGGTTGTTGTAAAATCATATTGAATGTTTATTTGCAGGAAGATGCTAGGCCAATTAGCAACAGTAATATTAAGGTGATTGTAATTTTACTGAGTCTCCCATTTTCGGGAGAGAACTAACACATCTAAGCCTTGAACATGTTCACCACGTGTGAATGAAGAGGATTCATGTTACTACTCAAATTTAAATTTTCTTCCTTGTTAAATATTGTCACATTTGTAGTGTTTTGTAAATTCTGATCAGAAACTCTGAAATGAATTCAAATGCAGATTTTTCTTTTTTGTTTACAGGAAGTTCAATTATGCCAATATATTTCAGTTGTTGGAATACTACTAGAATTTTATCAAACAAAAAAATACCAGCTCATCAGGAAGTCAAAACACAAGACCAATTACAGAATTAATTTATCAGTAGATAAATCAGAATTATTCAGGAAGTTTCGAGTCTCAAGAAAGGCTAATAGAAAAATATTCATAAAACTACTTTTCAAAAATGTTGTTTTAAATGAATGCAGCAAGTTATGTTGTAACAATTTACACACAAGTTTGTTTCGCTCGCATATGAATGAAGTGTTTTTAGTTGAATCCTAAATTAAGAAGGTAAAGGTACATTTATAGTATTAACTGTATGCAAAACTGGAGCCAATGGATTGTATTTTCCAACATTATAACATTGCAATTCGCTCACATCAAGGAAACACATTTTTTATATACAACTTTTTAAACTTCTCTCAAATGAAAAATTATATTTTAGATTGTATGACAATTTCCAGTGGTACTTAGTGAGAACACTTTTTTGTCTCCTGTTTCGTTCCTAAAGCTGTAATGAAAATTCTGGAGATTTCATAGTATTGTACATAATTTAATAAACACTGCCTCAGAGTCTCAGTCCACCTGTATTCAATGCTTTACACTTAAAACCTGACTGGAACATTGCATGGAAAAGAACTAATGGTGGACTAATTCAACAATAATGTGACTAAATGACATTTTCCTCCCATCTCATTTGAAACCATGTTTTAAATTTTATACATAAGTCAGTATTAAGATGACTTTAAAAAGGCATTATTTTTCATACAAAAGTCAAATAATAAGTCATAATATGCTAAAATGAAGTCATTCAAACTTTACCTAAATGATGCATTAAGTGCATGCAGAGCGCCTTTAATAGAGGTTTGTGATATTACATGTTACATTGATAAACCTTTAACTCCAAAGACCCCACATGTACTAACGGCTGTGATAAGGCTTGCCAATAGTGTCCCACTAAAAATTCCCTCTTATTAGACTATAAAAACAGATTTACACACACCTCTCCAGTGTGGTTCATGGGTAAATTGTTTATCTCAACATAAATGATTAAATCCTATTATAAAAAGAGGAAGTTATATTTTAGATACCACAAAAGAAAAATTGCATGTCAATGTAATATGTGATATTGCCATTGAAGTACTGTTAAATTCTGATGTATTACCTAAATAGCTACAACAGGATAACACAAAAAGTATTTTTAATCAGGCATTACAAACAGGTTTCCCTGGGGGTCCAAGGGGGATATGAGTTAACATGGCACTAGCTAGCAGACCTACAGAACAGCTGACATTCACTGTGGCCATAACCCCCACTGTAACCAGAGCCCGTCTGCTGGCTGCTGTATCAATAAGAGAATTGGTTTCCTATGACAGGTTGCAACTATCATGCATAACTTATGTATTGCTGCTCCTACATGAGCTCATTTTAAACATATCACCTATCATTTGAGCTCCATGTCTCTGCTTCCACCGTCACATAATGGTGCGCAAATACAGATAAGACTAATTTAGCATAAACACAATAATCCTGGTTAGTATTTGTTATAATATTACCACTACAGGCCCACCAGTGTATCATTTGAACATATGCAAGTTATTCTAATCGGATAATTCAGCCAAAAAGGAATTTCTTATGTCATTCCAAACCTGAATGTGGATGGGGACCTGGGACAGCAGGGGTCACTATTCACGGTCACTGTTTGGAAATAAAGCATCTTTTCTACTAGGTTAATGTCTACACAACAAATAAAATGTCAGCAACAAAATGTAAAAGTATATTGTATATTATTTAATTGTATGTCAGTCTGAGTGGCTCTCATATGCACACAGTGAGTCTTGATCTCCATAACAACAATCTTAGAGGCAAACAAAAACAAGTTAAACAATCATTCTGCTTGATAAGTGCACACGATTTAATCTTCAGAGGAAGTGATTGGTCATGATAAAAAGAACAAAAGGAATTTTTGGATCAACCCAGGGTTCGATCATACAACCTTTGGGAAACTTTGGGAATCTGCAGTATTTTCCCATATGGTAGCATTTGTGTCATAACAGAACCTCGTGTATTTGTTATAGAACTTGTATAACTGTTAACATGTATATAACATATACCTCTTTCTTCAATAAACTGAACTGTTACGGTAACCGACGTTCATGGATTAAAGCAGAAACTCAGTGGAGTTTATCACCACCTGCAGGATGGGACGTGAAACTAAATATGACATATGAAGCTAAATCTGACATATGTCTTATATATCGTCTGTCCCCAGTGAGCAACCGAAGACGATCACTACTAAAACTAAATTTAAATGCAGTTTATTAATAGTTGATGCACGAGATTTCTACGCTAACAAAGTGTGAAAATGGAAATGCTATTTCTATGGAGGTATTATCAACATTGGGAAAACATGGTTGTAATTGTTAAATAAAAAAGTTTCTCACAATTCATGGTAAAAAGCATTTAGTCAATAATCAATATTATATAGTTGTATATACTGTGGTTGTATAGTGCGCTATTTGTCTCCGTGTATGAACGTCTATTTTTATCCTATGCAATGTCTGTGCCTGTCTGGGGCCGTCCTCCCTCGTGCATGACAGCCATCTATCTGTATATTTGATTTCACGAATTATTAACTGAAAAGTGATTATAACATATTATAATGGATTTCCATACATAATGTATAAAATACACAATATGTAATACTTGACTTGAGCTTCGTTTAAAAAAAGAAATAATCGCACTCCACTTAAAGATCTGGCAACCCTGCGTGTCACACTGCTCTGTTTTTGTTGTTGCTTAAGACTCGTTTATCACATGATGCGAGTCACGTAGTCTGTGGTGTTGTTAAATACCCCCTCACTCCAGTTTCTCAACCACCGTGCTTCCAGCCCTCATCGGGTGTCGGTAGACTTGTACTGCGTGTAAGAGTCTAAAATAATCTTAGTATTTTTATGTCACTTAAACGTTGTTTAAGTCTATTTGATTGCATACAAAGCGCAAAGTCTGAACGGGTGCTGGACTGAAGGAGCTCGGCAGTGTTATCGCATCGGTATATTTAAAGCACATTCTGCGGAAGATTTCATCCACGATGTCTGCCAACACGCAGCAGAGCAAGAGCTGCCCCATTCCCACGCGTGTCCTGCAGCTCAAAGACTGGTCTCAGCTACCGGACTGCTACAGTCAAACCCCTGGCGGAACTCTCTTCTCCACCACGCCAGGAGGTAAAACTGGGTTTTAATAATGACAAAACGTTTATTAGAAGTTTAATAGATGGGTAAACTTTTTTGTAATTTTATACAAACATGACCTTAAACCAGGAAGTTTGCATAAAAAAAACTACCAAAACAATGATTTTGTTTTAAAATGACTAGATTAGTGTTTATTACTGATAGGGTATTTATTTACAATAGACTAATAATCTAAGATCGAGCAAATATTTAATAACAATATATTTTATTTGATTTTGTTTATTGGTAGTCAGTGACGCACGTGCTTCTTTGTTTAAGTTGACAAACATTGGGTGAATTTAGCCAATGTGCTCGATATCCCCTCAAAGTTCATCAAATCAAAGTTAATGTGTCAAGTTGAGTAAGTGTAAACATTAACCCAACGAGTTTTAGGTGAAACTTGCACTTTATGTGACAAGATCGTGCAATATCACCTTCCAGTTACTGCACAAGTTAGTCTAATAGCAGACTGTTTTCCCCAAGATAGTTTAACTGTCTCGTGTTATCTAACAATATCTTGTTATCTGATTTACAATAACATGTTACCAAACGGCTTTAGTTAATGTAATCTTGTGAAAAACAAACACTCGACCCAGTTTCTTTAGGGCTGGACCATCACGTGTTTTCTCTTTTGTCCCTCGCTCCAATATCTGGCGCATGTAGCTGTAACTGTAGCAGCATGCAGAGGAAAGGCAATTCTTAGAAACAGCCCTCCTCCTACACAGCTGTCGCGGATTTCAAGAATAACAGAACTCTCAGTGGTGCGGAGAAACGGGTTCAGTGAGGGCAATTACAGTGGAAATGTAAAATGTAAGACTGTTCTCTTAAAATGTAAGTCATAGTTCACTTCAAAACTCAAGTCAGAGTTTTAGAAAAATGTAGAAAAATCTACATGACAATTCAGAATAAAACCAAATTAAAAAATCAGTATTAAGTAGTATCTAAAGAGTTTGTTGTACTTGTTTTAATGAATAATAGATAGGAAAAGGCCACTGAAATGGTTTAAGCATGCTTTTCTCAACTACTGTAAATTCCTTTAACAGTCAGTCTTCCTGCATTCCAGTGACCAGGGCAGCCCACTATTGTGACTGCTGATCCAACCACTGTAACCCTCTCAGTCCACACCTTCCCCCCACCCCCTTTTGTCCAGAACACATTGAACTAAATAGCAGAGATTGCATAACATGTTTTTCAGCCACTGGTAGGTCTGCTAAGTACAGTATAGCTTCAACAGCAACCGAGATAGCAGTGCTTCAAACACAGATCAAATTTCAGACCGCATGTTTTCAGTTTGCCCCTGTTTTCATTGTAGAATGGCTTCAGTAAATGTTTTCTAATGCAAGCAAAGAAATATCAATGATCTCTTAAAGCTGTCATAGGCTTTGTGTATGTTTGTTTTTATACTTATTTTATAAATGCTAAAGGGCATTTGTAAAACTTTTCTGTTTATCGGTGGCTGTCTGCAGTCTACAGTGTGTTTTTATTACCATGTAATTGGCTGCTATAACACATTCTATCTCTTCCAGGAACTCGGATCATTTACGACAGAAAGTTCCTCCTCGACTGTAGGAACTCTCCTATTGCCCGGACCCCACCCTGCTGTTTGCCCCAGATTCCTGGGGTGACTATTCCTTCACACCACCCCATCACCAAACTTCAAGAGCTCAAAGAAGAGCTGGAGGAGGAGAAGGATTTGGCAGGTAAAAATGACTGTTTGCCAAAAAACAGTGGGAGAACCTGTTTGACCTTGTATTTCTAGAAAAACGTGGACTGAAAACTAGCTAGTTTTGGTGTCTCAAATTAAACCTGGTTAGTGCTTATTAATTAGTTTGTAAAATGTCTTTTTGTTTGCTTAAAGTTATTGTGTTTTAAAGACAGTAAATGTAATTTCTCTGTTTAAATGCTTACTGATCACCTCCATTAATCTTTTTTTAGCTGAGGAAAGCCAGTTTGAGATGGACATCTGAGTTTTGCAACTACCTCCTGTGGAGAATTCTCTCTCTTTATGTGCTGGGATGTTACCAGTCCAAACAGCGGACATCACATTTATACCAAATTACATGGCTTTATAAAAGCTATACACCCAAAGAGTGTTAATTTTTTTGTTCTAAAGTATTTGATAGCAGTTTACCAGAAAAAGGTGATTGTCCATCAGTGGTGTTGGTAAAGTTCTTTATTGTACATATGGTACTTTATACTTTTTTAAATAAGAAAATGTAGCATTACATTTGAGTTAGGCGACCATGGCAACGCCTCTCCTATGTTTCCGCAAACATGATTGTTTATAGGTGAAGCCAAATGTCTGTTGATGATGGTGTTTATCTGAAATAGCACAACAGAAGATAAATGTGCTCTCAGGGTTTCCCTGGTGTTTCAGTTGCCTGGATTTCCTCAGGTTTTATTACTTTGAAATAAACAAATGGCACAAACACTTGTCAGTTGACTTACTGTGCAAAATTGTATTCTACACCCCTCTACTGGTTAAAACTGTTTACTCCATGCGCACAGTATCGTCACTAATAGCAAAAACTTTAAACTACAGTTAAAAGTTTTAAAGCATTAAACTGTAGTATGTAGCCCACAGTACATAAATATGAAAAACTGCTGCTACCTCAGACAGAATTTCAGGGTCAAACCAAAGCAGAAAGGACATGGACATTGCATTCTCATCTCCAGTTGAAYTTGGAACAAGATGGTGCTTCGGCCACACACGTCCTCCAAGCTGCGTCCCAACACAAATACACTGGCATGTTTGGCAACAGCCCAGTATTTAGTTTGTAACTTTTCCTGTTCTCCACACTGGCTAACTATCACTGTAACAAGTGTAAATTCTGACTGAACTTCCTCAGGCTCGTGCTTAAAAAAAAATGACTTGCTGTAGTTGCGTTAACTCTTACAAGAAAGTTTGCAGTTAAACCCAAAACCATCATTAAAATAAAACAGTGATTGAAGTATCAATTTAGTACAACACTGAAAGCATTAAACATACACATCTTAAAAATCAATTTTATTTCTTGAAATTTGTCCATGACACTGGAGAAATGCATTTACAGTGTTTTGAGAAAGAATCCTGGTACAGTTATCTGTGTATGTTTTGAGGTAATAGTTTAATCACTATTAAAGCCACTTTTAAATATCTAACAAGACGGGAGAAAATTTCCTTAAAAGCAGCAGAGATATAAAGATCACCCCAAAAAAAAAAACAAAAACAAAAACTAAGAACTTGCCACTAACATTAAGGACAAGCTTACAATCGTCAACAAAATCCCTTTTCATCTTACCTTAAGCCATGCAACTTTAACACAGAGTACAGGTGACAAACAGAAAAAAATATAGTCTAGAAACACCAAAGAAAAATTAACCAAAACTGTTTATTTTGAAAGCATTTTGAGAGCTCTGAGCCTAAATGTGGTACACACAGCCAAGATGTAAAATACAACCTTACAATACATTAGATTCAAAAGGTACCAAAAAGTACAGTAAAAAAATAACACTTCCATCTCTGGAAATGTAAAAAGGACAAACAAAAAATATAAAACAAGTGAAGTGACATTTGCTCCCCCCCAGTTCTGTTTTCTGTACAAAATGAAGCAGAAGTCCAGATTCTGCCAACTTCCAAAAGTAAAAGACCCCCATGTTCACTGCGACCAGACTGTTGATTCCGGTTCTGTAGATTTACGACCTTTAAGACAGACATAAAACAGTCTTTAGTTGCTAATATCCACATGCTCGAGTGTTAAGCATTAGTAAAATGAAGTGATGAAGAGATGGGGCCTATCATGCCACTACAACCCTACTGGATCAGTGTTCAGATCTGACACTTAGTCCTAGTCTCCCATGGACCCTCTACCCGCCTTATAATTTGATGGGTAAATGGAGATTAATTGCGTTTAAAAGGCATGGTAAGTGACAACCAAATTAACCTTACCATGAAGGGTGGGAAAAAATGCATACCTGCACTACACATGATCAGTATGGCTTGTAGCTACTCTGGTGGGCCCCACGTCTCGGAGTTTTTCCATAGCTTGTATTTCCCTGGTCTATGGGGGTAAGAGAGAAGCAGAGAAAGGAATTTTGAGTTCCCTCATATTCACAAGAACCCAATGGGGAGGAGAGGGGGGGAGGGACCCATGGACAATCAGTGCTTACTGTAGTCATATCCGCCACCGTAGCCATAGTAACCTGACGAGTAATCGTAGTTGCCATAGCCTCCATATCCACCATAGCCTTGCTGCCCACCATAGCCGTAGCCTTGGTTACCATAGCCTTGATTCCAGTAGTTATTGTAGCCTTGATTCCAATTTTGTCCCTGACCTAAAAAAGGAGAAAAATGTGAAATTATTTTATACACAAATGCATTGTACCAGTATTAGAAACTGATTTGTAAGCGACACTGAAAAAGCTGATTGGCCCAGTGACCTAATACAGGCCGTGAGGCATTAGAATGCACTTAGATTTATTACATGAGATCAGCAAAACCTCTCAGGTAGATTTAAAAAACAAACAAACACACACACAAAAAAAAAAAAAAACACTAGATCAACTACACAAAACACACTGAGCAAATTATTTGAAACTGAGCAAAGTAACTGATACATTAATTATTAAGCAGACTAATGTAAGGTCTCACACTCTATTTAATGTTTACAACAGAAAACAAAAGGGAAAAACATCTGTTGAGCAGAACTCACCTCCACGCCCCCTTCCTCTGCCTCCATAGCGACCTCCATACTGCTGCTGCTGGTACACTTCCTTAGGCTGTGCGATCTTAATCTCACACTGGCACAAAGAACACAGGATTAAGTAATAACATCAATGCACCAGTCACTAATGTGCCATAAAATGCAAAACACATCAATAGAAATCAATACAGGACAGTAAGACTACTCACTAGGGAATTAAAACAAAGCCCACATGTTCAAAGGATCCCGTTAATGAATTACTAACTTTTTGCCCACATATATAGAAAACAAGGCAGATTTATAACATCCATTTATCACAAGTGAAGACCATAAACTTACAAGCCCTTCTTTGCCATTTGTGTCCTTGGTTCCGCTGACGTTGTGATATTTCTTTTCAAGAACTTTCTTGACAGGTTCTTCTTCCTTGAATGTAATGAAGACAAACCCTCGCCTTTTATTCGTCTTTGGGTCCATTGGAAGCTCAATGGTTTCGATCTGCATGGACAACAAAAATACAGTAACAAATGTGGACAAAAGATTAAGACACTAGCAATTACAATGCTAACTGAAGTAATATAAACTCCAGTACTGGTCAAACTACATGTACATAAAGCTACAACACACAACATGTAATAAATATGTATTAACATGCATCTCAAACAGTCATACGAACAAATGGATGTACATTATTAGTGTAGTCCTCATCACTTATCCTTAAAGTGAAATATTACCTTATACTTAATATGAAATATAGTGGCTTAAAATTAAACTGTAGGCTTCATTAATGAATGATGAAATACCTCGCCAAAGGCACCAAAATACTCTCGGATCTTCTCTTCTGTAGTTTCAGGGTTTAATCCACCAACAAAGATCTTCTTTACTGGTTCTTTCTTCATAGCCATTGCTTTCTTGGGGTCAATCTGCCTTCCGTCCAATCTGTGCTCGCTTTGTGCTAAAACCTGCAGAAGAAAAGGCATGTTTTACAGTTCACCATCACAGAACTAGACATTTAATAGCTCTTTATTACCCATGCACAGAAGCTTACCTTATCTACACTAGCTGGTTCTTTGAAAAGAATAAACCCAAATCCCCTTGATCTTCCGGTGTTGGGGTCCATTTTGATGGTGCAGTCTGTCACCTCTCCAAATTTAGAGAAGTAGTCTTTAAGGTCTTTTTTACTAGTGTCCCAGCTGAGTCCCCCGACAAACATTTTCCTGAGGAAATGAAGCAGAAGACGTGAACACCACGTACGACCAGAAGGTGGAGTGGTTGCGCGATATTCGTATACTTTGTTTCTACAAATAAAGGAAAGCGTAAACTGCGACACGATGTAAGTGTGCTTCACACACGCATGGCTCAGAAATATTCGACAAAAATAGCTCGACCTACAACAGTAAATGTCGATTTTAAAACCCCAATCCATGCTGAGATTATTAAAGTGCCCATCCCCCTTTCGAGCGACACATGGCGCCAACAAAGGCATAAAAGAACAAAGGGTTTTATGTCCCAATATTTAAAACAATGACTTCTCTAACATACCCCGCATCTTCTTCCCCTTTGCTGGCATCGATCTGCCCGCCGTCTGAGCCACCATTTTGAGGGTCTTCATCATTCCCCGCCGTTTCGTCGGCACCGGCATCTCCTTGCGCCCCGGCCTGCTCTTCTCCGTTGTCCTCCGCCTCCTCGTACTGCTCGGCTCCGTTTAGGTCATCCTCACCCTCGTGACCGTTTTCAGACGTCTCCATATACTGCTGTTCGGCGTCTGACATGGTGGCAGTTTAATGTGGAGATCTAAAAACTGCGGAGTTGGAAATGGTTACGAAGCGCCTTATGTAACGTGATCGACTCCGCATGCACCACCATTTTGAACAGCGGCATCGACGTTCTCATACGCCACAAGAATGTAAACACGTTCATGAAATGTTCTCTGTTACAAAAGCAACAGATCGCATTGCACAGTCGTTGTCGACTTACGCTATAAGGTAAAAACCACTTGCAGATCAAATTAAAACATTGTAAGGCGCGACACACAGCTCTAACGTTGCGCGCACTAGCCCATGCCGCTTCTTCTCTCTTATGTAATTCGTTGATACATTTGTAGCGTTACTCTCTAAACGCCTTGCAACAATAAATATATGGTTTGTTGCAATTAAATATACAGATAAATGCGAGCAAACGAGTGAAATGATCGTAAATATCTCACCTTAAGCCGCAAGTTGTCCTGAAAATTTTCCGTGGAGCGCTTTCTCCGGTGTGGGCCCTTCCTTATTGCGCCGACCAGCGGCTGGTTTTATATTACTGGATGAAAGCTAAAGGAATTTTAGTATGGGGGCATTTCATTGGATGTCTTGAAATGACCGTCATTCCAATCAAATGTGTCCTTCACACGTCACGTTAGTCCTCCCTCAAACCCGCTTATTCTGAACTCTTTGTTCCTGTTTGGTTTCCAAACAAATTAGCGACCACTTGTAAATAAAATGATGTTTTTAGATCCCGATGGGAGAAGAGATTTCGGAAAAAAGCTAAATCATACGATTATAGTTGAGTTATTCAAATGCTGCAAAACAAATGCTGTTGTGGGTTCGACCCCAGGGAACACAAGTACTGATCAAATCTATACCCTGAATACACTGTAAGTCACTTTGGGCGTCTGTCAAAATAAATAAATGCAATGAATGTGTTTTTGTAAGTAAATTTATTTGTACATTCTGATGACACGATGGGACAATAGTGTCTTTAACATACTTATAAGAATAAAACAAAGAGGGAAGAAAAGTGTTTGAAAATGTTTTAATTTCATAATAAAGCAACACAGAATATATGAAAAATGTGGTATTATATCTTGGTAAATCATGCTGCATCCTCTACCTCTGCTTGGTCAGATATTTTGGGCTTATTAGGATTATTTTCCATCAACCAGTCAGCAAGCCAGGTCTGTAAAGAATAATAATACAGTACATGGTAAATAAGGATGTACTATATGAATAAAGAATATTTCTGTATATTGTAATATTGTCTACATGAATATTAATTCTGCATAATTTAGTTAAATTACACTTACAAAAGGATCTGCTGGTTTCTTCTTGCACAGCTCTGTCAGTCCAGTAAGAAGTGTTGGGTTGACATATCGGCTTAGGTAATCTTTGGCAGCGCCTCCCATAGGAACAGGTTCTATTACAGCTGCAATTGAAAAGCTTGTTTTATTAGATTTGAAATTTCCATGTATGTCCCATTCATTGATGACCATCACTGATTGACCAGCTGGTTAATTCTACTCACAGTTGGGAAACATGAACCTGGTTTCTCTCTCAGCAGCAGAGAATGAATCACTTCCATGCACAGCATTTCGTAGATCACAGGTGCCAAATCTCGCTCTGAGACTAATGACCAACAGTCAACATTAGATAAACATTCAACAAACATTTCTGATATTGCTGGAAAATGTTTTATAACATGACATAGAGATTACAATGTGACTGTTAAACAACCATATTGATGGAAATTCATATAATTGGAAATTCATATAATTGTTACCATTTGTGTTATTAACTCTATAAAAATAGGAATTCTTCGTCCGAAGCGCATACAGTCTAACAAATGCATTATTTATTTCACCAGAAGGATTGCAAAGCACAGAAAATGGTGTACAGTACACATGGATTTAAGTGTGGAAGTCAGTTGTTTCATAGATGATTCATTTGTATAAAATCTCTAGAATTACCAGTCAGGGTGTGTCTCTCTGGCTTTTATACTGTTGGCCGGTCCCATTATAGCTTTCCATGTGGCAATAGCCTGATGTCTAGCCAGTGATAGAACAACAATTGGTCCAGAACTCATAAATGCAGTCAGGTGGGGAAAACTCAGTTTCCCATAATGCTCAGCATAAAAGTCACTGCACTGCTCAGGGCTCAGCTGAAGCTTTCTTTTCTGTTACATGAGAAACACGAGTTTAAATGTTTGAATGCCACATGCTGGGTGATCGCGCATTTCACAACTTGTTATATGCCATATAACTGGTGTGAGGAATTAAATCTAATTTCTTGATAAAATGCATCTGTTTATTACAACTATACATTTTTTAATCTTAATTTCAAACTGTATCAAGAACAATTTTTTTTTACCAATGTTGGTCCCTGCATGTTGAATATTAACAATTAAGATCTTCACATTTGTCAATTGCAAAGTTGAAGACAATTTAAAAAAAAAGTAGACACATTTTTACAAAGATAGTTTCAGTAAACAACGCAAATTGTTATATTTAATAAAACATTTAAGCGTGCGTTGCCTGCCTGTTACCTGCAGTATTGTGAATCCAGACTGGAGAATAATGTCCTCAATATCATCAGCTTTATGGACGGCGTCTGGTTTGATTAAAGCCAAAGTTCTCTCCACAAAAACACGAGGTGCTGGCATCTGCTTCTGAGGACTATCGCGGTCCATCGTTTAATAACAGCTGAATACGATATAACTGCAATTGCTGATCAGCCACGACTGTAATTCCTCGACTTAGTTACACACTAATGTAACACAGAACGAGTCAACTAAAACACGGCTATAGCTACACGAACCATATAGTTCTGCTTAATTACATTATGAAAAGCTTGTGTACTGCTGTCGTATTCAAATCGAGCAGTTTGCCTCTGCAGGTTTGTTTGCCTGGTTGCTGGGATACCACCGTTCACAACAGTGCCATCTAGTGACATTATAAGGAGTTTCAGGCGCACTCCTATTAAAACAAAGTGACCACAGAAATCAGTTTTAGGTCTTTTACAGATTTTTATTCAGACATTACAAAAGGCTTTTATCTAGTTCCAATGGTCACCTGCCACACTCTGATCAGGTTGTCTGTGTAGCCAGCAAACAGAGTCTGGGATGAGAGAGAAATTGAAATTACAACCAAGCAATGCTTTGAACACTCTTAACTAAAATTTACCAAGCATCTTACTGCCCCCCTCATATTTGCAGGACTGTCACCATAATGTTTCAGATGGTATAAGTGATTAGGAATAATCAATGGGGGCATTCAGGTCTAGCCAGCAGTTACAGATAACCAAAGGAATAGCAAACATATTGCTGCAAAACCTACCTGTCCATCAGCAGACCAGGCCAGAGAAGTGCACTGAGGTGGCTCAGCCTTGCTATTGGTGGTGATGATGTCTTGCTTCAGCTCATCAACAATGATTTTGCCCTCCAGATCCTAGTGAGAGAATACAGTCAGCTCTGTGCCAGCAGTACAAGTGTTACACAATGGTTTAGACTGAAGAGTTCTCAGAAACAGCCTCTTTTATCTTCACATAGCTACAGAAGGCATGAGTTTCATCATTGAATCTTCTTTTTAAACATTATTACCTATTAGGCTACAGTACAGCAATACAAGCATTTTATATTAGACTGTAGTATCATTAGGCTGTAGTTAAACACTATGTACAATGTGCATAGCGTACATTTTGTGAAATATTTGGGTATGTATGTCTTGTTTTGTATCTCACAATACAGTACTGTTTATATATGCAGACCCACCCAGATTTTGATGCTGGGCCCAGTGGCGGCACAGAGCCAGTAACGGTTGGGGCTGAAGCACAGGGCATTAATGGTGTCGCCACCATCCAGGGTGTAGAGGTGTTTGCCCTCATTCAGGTCCCACAGCATGGCCTGTCCATCCTGTTACACAAGTACAATAAGATTACATTTAAAAAATATAATTCATAATTAAATCAAATCTAAATTTAGAAGCATCATGTGTTCAGAAACAGCCTCTTTATCATCACATAGATACAGATGGCATTATAGTTTCATCACATATTAAACACTGAACCCTTTTCCATTTTAATCTCTGAAAGATATTGTTTAAAAGCAAAAAAGAACTATTCAACTACCTTTCCACCAGAAGCACACAGAGATCCATCAGGAGACACAGTCACTGTGTTCAGGTATCCAGTGTGGCCAATGTGGTTGGTCTTCAGCTTGCAGTTTGCAAGATTCCAGACCTATAATATACAAACAAACTTTAATATACCACAACTCTGTAATAAACAACTGATGCACGTCTTCATCCTCTACCCATCATAATTGCAGGACTTGTCATCAGAGCCCAACAGCTCAGACAAAAAAATGTGGATTCTTTTAATCACTGGGTAAAGAATTAGTACATACTACACTACAGTGTGCTTGTGGCTCTAGTGGCACAAAACCGCATTTTGAGGAGAAAGCAACAAATCTACATCTGACAAATGTAGAAGTGTTAATGTAGACCAGTCAATTCACATTAACACAACCAGGAGTCTCACCTTGACCATCTTGTCCCAGCCGCAGGACACAATGATGGGGTTGCTGCTGTTTGGGGAGAAACGAACGCAGGAAACCCACTCAGTGTGGCTGTCATCCTGTGGATATGTGGCAGATGTTAGATTTTAAAACTGCACAAACTGTTTAAGGAAGGACGGTCAAGTTTGAGTAGATTGAAATATAAAGTGCTAAAACTACTTGAGGTAGTTCTTCCTAAAAGCACCCCATAAATGAAGCACAAGAAATACTTCATGTTCATGTGTCGAAGAGATCAGGGTGACCTACCTGGATGGTGTACTTGCAGACTCCCAAGGTGTTCCACAGCTTGATGGTCTTGTCTCGGGATCCAGACACAATCTGACGGTTGTCAGCGGAGAAAGCCACACTCAGAACATCCTTGGTGTGTCCAACAAAACGTCTTGTTGTAGTACCACTGAGTGAGATTAATATGCAGTTTAACAAACATTCGACAACATCAAAAACAACACCAATTTGAATTTTTTCAGGTTTTAAGTTCAGAAACAGCCTCTTTATCATCAAATAGATACAGATGGCATTTATTTTTCCATCACCACTTACAAACCAATGGACTGGTTTCTTTAATGTCAACACAGAAAGCCACTTTACTTTAGAAAGCATTGAGGATTTAAAGACACAGGGGCACAAACACTCACGTTGTCAGATCCCACAGACGGAGGGTGCCATCCCAGGAACCAGACAGAGCAAACTGACCATCAGATGAGATGACAACGTCACTTACAAAGTGCGAATGTCCCTTCAGAGCGCGCTGGGGGATGCCGTAGTTGGTCTCGTCACGGGTCAGCTTCCACATAATAATGGTCTTGTCTGCAAAGTGGGCAACACATAGGACCACGTCACGTCATGTACTGACAGCACACGTGTAGACTGCAGTACTGTAAAGTTTTGACAGCTGAACGGACACACTTAATACACAGCGATAGCTATATATTACATGAATTTTGCATTCATTTTTTGTTACGATAAACCGTGAATTACGTTTCCAACACTTTCATATGTAAATTAAACTCTAAAATAGATTTATGAGGCACAATCAGTTACAGTCACAAAACAAAACGTGTTGTATTTTTATTTCAGGGTAAAATATAAAGAATTCGTGCATCCGGGTGTTCATGGGGCTCCAACGCGGCTCCGTGGACACTTACCCCGGGACGCGGACAAAATCATGTCAGGAAACTGTGGTGTGGTGGCGATTTGGGTGACCCATCCACTGTGACCCTTTAGAGTACCCCTTACTGTCATCTGCTCAGTCATTTTTGTGCACAAAAAAGTCACCTACGAAGGTGGATGGACTTGGATTTTGTCGGAGGCCCGAATCCTCCCTATACCTCTCACACTACGGCAGGAGGAAAAGGAAGTAGCACACCGGAAACAAAACTCTTGAGGGCGACATTTGTTCTTCGTTTATGAGTTTTTCTGATTCGATCAATCTGCTGCCACCTATTGTTTGGCAGTATTGTCTACTGCCACCTATTATTATACTTTTTTCCTAGTAAGATTATTATTATTATTATTAACCCGTATTAATAATACTTGGATGGTCAGAAGCTGTAATAATATCGCATACAATATGCCAAGAGTATTGTACAAAACAACAACAAAAGGTAATACAAATATAAGCCATTATATGTGTTTGCAGCAATAGCATAGCATAATTTCCTAGCAATATAATAAATAAATAGTCAATAACACAAAATAAGGTGCAAGGTATAGCGACATATAAAAACAACTTACAAGTAGCATGTCCATAAATACACCCCACAAGATAACAACGTATAATAATAAACATGTTATACGCTTCAAAACACAACGTTATAAGAATAAACTATAGAAAAGAACAGGCTCATAATCATGCATTATTATTGAATAAGCACCATTTATTTTTACATGAAAATGAAGAGCATCACAGTTGTTTTAGTTGCTTACGATTTGCAGATTGTTTTAGCTTTTATTTCTGCTTTAAAGAATTGTTGCTGGGATGAGTTATTGTAAAATGTAAAGGACGGACAGAAACACGATTGGATGTCCAGCATCACGTCTGTTGCGCCACTGATGACGCATATGACTCTTTCTCGAAAGTTCCGGCGTGGCGGCCGCCATTTTGAAACAGTTTCGACGACGTCAGATAAAGCAGAAACCTTTGCACGGTGCTGGAAAGCAAAATTGATACTATACTGCGATTATTGTGAGCATTTTTCAAGGCGGCTGAGGTAATACTGCCATTTTAGATATATATTCTGACTATTAGATTATTTGTTTCAGATACAGTTGTGCACAAGGAAGCGCTCAAGCTTTTCACGACAACCGATAATGACTTTTTTAAGCGAAATACTCAAAGACCGACTGAATCGTTGTGTTTTTCAGATTTCAAACACCATTTACAGCTTAGTGTTAAAGGGTGAACTGTTTTTAGTTAGTAACCCCTCAGAAATGATCAAGCTAGGGCAGACACGAGACAATAATAAAAGGGCCACATTTACACCCGTTCGCTACTCTAGTGGGCCGCCGTGATTTTGCAAAGACATTTTCCTGGATTAACATCTTTGATTGGTCCTGGAACAACATTCCTATTCAAAAAACAGTTGCAAATAATACTCAAATCTAACATTGGTCTTAAACTGTGTTATGCAATCCGGCCTAGGAACATGTCATACTTGGTGAAATCGCGGTAACCGTGTTACATAATGACACGCGTGTTATTTCCACAACATTAAGTGTAGTCGCTGTAATGGCTATTTAAATGTGTTTTCAGATGAGACAGTCGACAAGAATGCGCTCTCCGTGGCTCACGGAGGTGAGTTTGGAGGACAGAGTGGAGAACAGAAAGAGACACAGACGAGACTCGCACAGCAGCGAGAGGGAAAACAAATACAGAAAACACCACCGCCATCAACACAAGACCAGCGAAGGGTGAGACTTACGCATAGCATTCATTTCAGCAGGATCTCTTTACAACTCGATATTTTGCATTAAAGAAACACGCATATCTTATTCTCAGCTAAAGGTTTTATATAAATCTTATCACAATCAAATACATTTGTTTTAGTTAGTAATTTAATTATTTATGGGATAGATGTAATGTTCCATATTAGCAAATGGATTTAAACTGAAGTCTCAGTTAAATAAATTATTTTAAGTTATATTGAGTCATTGCTAATGGAGTCTTTGAACTTTGACCTTTAAGCATTATTTGGACACCTTCCGAGTGTTCTTGGAAGCTTCTCCGCAGTCCTTGAACTGTTGTCTGTGTCCTTAGATGTTTGTTTCATGTTTCAAAATTGACCCTAATAACATTCTTGCTCAGTGTCTGAGACAATTGTTTTTCAGTCAATCAGTTGTTATGTCAGTCAATCAATTCCTGACAT
>JBAJNP010007731.1:0-21867 GCA_036877545.1 Yasuhikotakia modesta | reverse complement strand
ATGTATGGGCCAAAACAGGCCAGCAAAAGAAATTTTTTGAGCCCTCGTGTGTTTGCAAACGCTCCATTTGTATTTATGACACCATTTTGGAAAGACATATTTTTAGTTTTTCCTCACTTACTTGAAGAACCTGTTTGTCTTTCAGAAAACATACAGAGGGTGGATGAGTCACGAACAGCAAAAGAGGTGCAGAAAGGGGGGGGTCTGCAAAACTGAGACTTTCACAGCCTCAAATCCCACCACACGCTGCGTCCACACCTCGTGCTCCCAATAACCACGAAGACCAGGCAGTAACTGTACAAAAACATTAATAAAACGTCCAGACACAACAAACTGATAATACAGACAATGACATATTTGAAATCTGATGGCACGTAATCCGATCTTTAGCTCTTTGTTTCCGTTTTGGATTACAGCGTTAATGTATAGGTCAGGAGTTCTTGTGAGAGACAAGCTGTTGACGTGAAACATAAGGGCCTCTGAGGGTCCAATGGGGGTCCAACACACTCAGAACACTCAATATATCATTACATTCACTCGGGGAGGTACGAAACAGACAGTGCGTACGACTATTAGTCTATACTTCTATCATGCCCACATAGTGGAAATACAAATTGCAAACTTGTTATTTTCATCCATTCGTGTAGCTGTTGATATTTTGCTCTATTATAGAAGGTGGGGGTTGAACCGTTGGAGAGTTTATTTTTTCCTCAGCCTGAGACAGGAGTGCAAAGAGTCAATAGCTTTACAGAGACACAGCCGTGCTCCAACCAAACTGCTGCTTAGTAGTGCTAAATAATCAGATGCGTTTTAGCGGTAGCTAAAGCATTTATTAGGGTTGAACATGCAGTCAGTTAGCCAACCTGTAGTATCGCTTACTTTAATAATGGTGTTGGCATCTGGTACCTGGTAGTTAAAACGGCATCGCTGAGAAGCAGCGCGGATCCAGTTTCATACCGCTAACAAAGCATGTGCAACCTTAATTGTCCGTGCTGCAAAGACAGGAAACAAGCAACCCTCGTGCCAAGCTTTCTTCAGAGCCGGCAAAGTCTCTGTTTTGCTAAAAAGATCACATGAACTTCTGCCTCAAGCAAAAACAGAGACATTCGCAGCTAAATCTGATATCATCTACATCTGAGATCTCCATTAAAGAGACATCCAGATTGAATTCTCTAACGTTTCTCACTTGTTTAAAGAAACTCAATTTAGGACTGTCTTTTTTTTGCTCTAATGACGGTATAAAAGTGAATCAGGGGAAAAGAATGAGATTGGATGTCAAAGCGCTTAAAAATTGATTTGAAATCATATTCTCAACCCATTTTACTTCTGATGTGACTTACTTAACATTGACGAAAGTATTTAAGGAGGAAAACACTTCAAAACTTATTTCATCAGTTAGGAAAAACCTGCTTCCTCAACCCTTAATAAGAATGTTACTCAAATATTTTTCAAACGTTTTGCAGTGTTTTAAACATTCCAGTAACTACTTAAGAATAGTTTAAAATGCATTCATAAGAACGTCATAAGAACGTTTCTTCTTGGCTGGGAATCTGTTTTAAGCTTCATGCCGTTTCCAATTTATTACCAGTCAGACGTGCCACTGGACCTAAAACACCAATTCTGCTCATGAGATAATGCGAGCGCTCGGGTGAAAGAAAACAATCACTGTTTCATTTATAAAACCATGGGCTCTCATTTGTTGGATGCAGATTAAGTCAGTTCACACATTAAAAAAGATGAATTAATCACTGCTCACAATGTAATTTATTTTTGCAAACCGGGTCATTTAATATCCTTGGCCTCTTTTAGACATTTAGATCTGCATTCACTTCATAACTTTAGCCATTTCTGTGTTCAATAAATATACAAAGCCTCAAGTTATATAACAACAATGGTGTAAACATTTAAGATAAACATTATAGCTGCTGAGCTCTTTGTCATTATTATCATTGTTTTGTTTTCCGTCGGGCATGCATGAGAATCAACGCATATCCTATGTGCATACTTCCCTACTACACAGTATGCAAAACAAACAATAACTACATAGCAGACCTAGTATGCAAGACGTTGCAAGAGCGAAGACAAATGAAAATTCAGCACGCTGATTTTTTGGCATGTCAGCTACATCTTAATGCTTAACAATGTAGGTCAGATAGACATTGTGTCATTCACAAAAATAAAAACACACACCGGTTGAAATTATCTTCACAACAAAACTTGAATGTATTATTTGCAGTTCTGACGGAATTAAATGCAGAAGTTTAGCTTAGTGTTTTAATTTAGAGTTTAAGCTTCATTGTTAGCATGTCTGAACTAAAACATTATCATTGCTAATGTAGCAACGCCCATCTCTCCATCTTGCTAGTTCTGTCACACACTCTCCTCCACAGACACTTGCACAGTCATCTCAGCATGGCCCTCCACCAGCGTTCCCACTCAAGGTGACCCATTTAATGCTAATGCAAACTCACGTCCCTCTTCCTCCTCTGCCCTCAATTCGGCTGTTACGCTATAAAAATAAATATTCATTCCCACCGAAGGGAACCGGCTTTTAAATTCAGATCTCGCCCATCGTTTACAGACCACTCGGATCTCAAACGTCTCTACGCATCTTCTGGTGGTATATGAAGCCCATTTACACGCTTCACACCGACAGCAGAAAGTCATTTAGCAGATCTTAAACACTGAGATGGTCACATGCTAATGTGGGTGCGATTGCTGACAGATAAATAAATTGCTGCTTCTAGCTTCCTGCATCTGATGAATGTTTTCTGCGTGCTTTAATGAAGCAAGCTTACAAAGAAGGAAAGAATCACTGATAGAGTTTAAGTGACCCCTGCGCTAGGCTAGAAAGCCATTAGCACAAATGGAGGATTATACATTAATCTTCTTAAGATTTTTCTCATGCGAAGATCTTCTAATTGTCTCACAAGAGTCCCTCAAGCGGTGATCTCAACAACGTCTCAAACTGTGCTCAGATTTCCCAAAGTGCTCAGATTTTCCACAGATTTTAATATGTACTCACGCATTTCTCCTCAAAAGAAAAGACCTAATTATCTGACAAGTCTTTTAAGCAGTGATCTCAACAATGTCTCAAATTGTGCTCAGATTCCTCAAAGGCTGTCATTAAAATTCTCCAAACTTAAAATGAATTTAAACACTTTTCCTCAAACTAATCTAAAACCAATTATCAGAACTATACCATTCAAATAAATTATACTGCTTTTTCTTTTCTAACATACATGACAACTGTTCTGAGAGCTAAACTACAAAAGAGGAATAAATGTTTGTTCTAAAGACAATCTCGGATGTTATATAAGACCGTATGACAGACAAACACTGTGTATTTGTGCATTGCAATACAAACAAACAATTTAACAAGAATCCTAACCAAATAAAAGAACACCAGTTCTTGGTGTGTTTGGTCACAATAGGTCTTTTATAATAACATCACAACAGAGATTCCAACGCCAACAGTCACAAACAAGAAGCTTCACAGCGAGGACTAGAGAACTGAGCTGTACAAACGTCTGATCGTACAAGCCTGGATTAGTACATAACTAAACATAACACAAAACAGAGCTTACAATGAGTGTGTCTTGTTTTACACACACTGATGCCGGTAAACATATAAAATATGAATGAGAATGGATTTAAAATATTAAATCCAAGAAGTTGTTTTATGCTTGTTTGTGTCGCTATTTTATGCACGTCGTACATTTTAATGTGTTAATTTACGATCTGCCGGTTCAACAGTGCAATAAGATTTCTCAAAACAATAACAATCTCTCCAGTCCGTCTCAGAGCAGCCTGACAACCACAAACACATAAGAAAGGTCTGACCTTATTCATGCTGCGTTTATGAGGTTTCAGCTACAGCCTGCATGCATTCATTCAGTCATTTCTGCTCATGACTGTTGGGCTGATTTGTACCAAAAACATGTTTTGTTGTGCTGGTCTAAAGTCTCCTAACATCCTGATAACCATCATTAAATAAATGTAGACTACAGCACTTATTTAAATATATTGTCTATTCGTCCAGTTATTGCATTTGCAGTGATAGGATGTTCATCTATAGTACACCTGTATAGTACATACAGTATAGTATGGTAGGTATAGTAAAGTATATAGTATACTATACAATATAGTATATCTATTATATTCTATACATATAGATTGTATAGAACAGAATACATCTAATGTATTCTATGCCATAACTGTAGAAAACTGCAAAAAAAAACAATTGTAAACTTACTAAAATTTTACTTGCAAAATAATCAACACATTAAGTCATTAACACAATCATGTTTATATTACATAAACACCACCTTGTTTGGACCTAAATATTGGATAAACTTGGGTGCAGCTCTCCAGCGTGGACTGCAGACACGGACCAGCGATGTGAATGTATGTAAACAGCTTACAGGCATGTTTCAGTTGGAAAGTAACCAAAGGTTAAAACGAAAAGTCACTCTTTGTTACAGCTAAAATGCTCAATGCATTCAACAGAGGAAGCGCTGACTGACCAGTTACTGAAGCACAGGCCCAGATTTGTGTTCTGGCACACAGGACGGCGTATACTGGGCTGAATTTATACGTCTCATTATCATAACAATGATGCACGGAAACCTGGAATGGAGCTCAGCAATTATGCATGAAAATGTGATTGAAATACGACTGCTCTCCTTTCCATCATGGAATCGCTAGCGTTACGAAACAAGCCAATTATTTAACTTGTCTAATATTAAAATCGATAAAGATTTCAAAGACCTGACAGATATGTGGTTACAGGGTTTACGTCAAGACAATAAGTAAAAAACAATGTTTTGACCTTAATCTTGACCCCTGCTTTGTTCCTGGAAAGACTCGTGCTGTAATTACACGCACCTCTACAGATAAGCGCAGAAACACGGTTCGAGGTATCAGCATTAACTGTGCGTGCGGAGGTCAGTGGAATCTGAGGTGTAATGAGCCCTAACTGTGCTGTTGCAGTGTACTGCCATTCATCATCTAACCAGGAACCCAGCCACACTGCTGTCGTCTGCCCAGGCGTGAAGACACATCCTGGGCATGCAAGCATGACTCAAATACCAACAGCACCGAGAGCACACAGAACGAGGACTAAGCTAATAACATTAACAAGGACGTAGTTTCGATCACATACGAAGTATCTTTTGTGTACCGAACAGTTAATACATAACATACAAAAATGCAATGAACTTTTAAATAGTGCCTCAGCCCTTTGCTATCGATCGAACATACATCTATATTTACCTTATTGTGAATTCGTCTAGCAACGTTTAACTGTCTGAAAAACCTCCCAAACATGGAAGAGAATCTGCCAACTAGGCCACAAGCAATACATTTGGAGAAGCCCACAATTTTAAAAGAACCAGTTGCTAGGGAACCATGCCATATTACAATTGAAAATATATTCCTAAAAGAAATATCTCAACAAACCAACCGTTAAAGGAGTTTTTACAACGTCTTGTGCAACACGTCTCAGTTACAGTCACACGGCTCATAAAGAGCAAGTCTGTTAGGCAAAATGTTTCCTTTAGCGTAAAATAATAACTAGCCCCACCGTTACACATTACAGTATTTCAACAGCACTGCCAACAATTTTAGGTTGTTAGGACGATTCCCTGACGTTTCCAAGTATCAAAACATTTTATAATTTTGTAATGTTTTAAAACGTTCCACTAAGAACTGTAGATTAACGTTTTAGATACGCCAAACATTTCACAAACATTACAGCAAGAACATTTTTGGAAACTTTGAGCAAACTTTTAAAAACACTAGCCAACGTTCTGAAAACATTCCCTGCTAGCTTGTAAAAAAGCACGTTTTCGGCACAAACACTACGATTTTGCAGGTGATTTTTGTGCAAGGATGTGAACATACAGCATTGCATATTACATGTAAAACAGCCATATCTAATTCTACAGCAAACAGTGAACAAAATCTTGCAAACCACGTCTTACCTTGTGTCTGCATTTTAGGACCACCCCATAGGCTCCTTTAAAGACAGAAAAGCATGCAAAAAATGGTTTAAACCAGAGATAATTATGGCTTATGTTCTTACGTTATCTAAATACACCAACATTAAACTATTATAAATATATCCTGATTGTTTACAGATCGCTAGTGCACCGAGCGCTACAATTGAATTCTCTACTGAACTCATCAACCCTTTTCCCATTTACTGAACAATATTAGAGTCACTAACCCTCTCCTACAATCCCAAGGACTTCAAATTTATTCATCACATCACCGATGCAAGGAATCTTCATGAAGTCAAAAGATGGAGAGAGGCTGCGTGTCTGGGCTGAGAGGACAGGAGGGCCAGAGGACGGGACAGAAATCTGTCGAATGGGTCATTGCAGCAAAATTCCGGTCCTCGTTGGTCTCAATGCGTTTTCTTATGATCCACACATACACACTGACACACATTCCTGCAATCTAATACACTACACACACACGGACACAAGCTCAGTCACCTATAAGAGGGAAAAGCACAGAAAAACATGACAGGTTTCACAAACAGAAGGTCAGTTTCCATGCACACCGCAGCCGATATGTTTCATCCCACCCTGAGTGGCACAGGTGAAATATTTTGCATGCAATGACATTAGTTAAGCTCTTTCCACTGTGGAAATAAACAAGCATCTCGGTACCTCCAGACTGATTTTCCAATAGTTTGGGGAATAAGCAAACAAAACGAGCACCGAGAATCACAGGTGGGTGAGACGGTGGTCCCCCAAACCAGAAGTCAGTGATGTAATGTGGTGAAAACACACGATCGCGCGGTAAACATCTGTCCATTCTGATGCGTTACAGGTACCCGGTTGACTTCATTTTTGGGCAGTGAAACGACCCGTTGCTTTAACGTGAAACATTATTCCATATGCGTTACGCACGTCGTGACACCTAAAGCTCCCGGTGTAGCTCCTGGTGTATGTTTGTGCATTGTGCACAGAGGGGTGCGCGCATGCCTGCATTTGATGCGTGTTGTGCGGTATGTGCGTGCGTAAGCGCGCGTGTGCGCGCACGCCGGAGACCTTCGTAGGTGGATAAAAGTTCCAGCATTATTTTAAGCAATCTGTCCACCTAAGCGTATCCAAATCTTGTGCCACAGAATCAAGAAATGACTGACATCCCACCATTCACACCCACTCTCAAATGAACAGCATGACAACGCGGTGCGGTGGAAAAATCACAACCGACTCTCCAGCCACCATAAACACGATTTTCATGACCCAAATCTCCAAAGGTGCACGACATAAATGATAACAGGTGACTTCGGTCTCCTGTACGTGTGCGTGTGCGTGTGTGTGTGTGTGTGTGTGTGGGCAACACAAACGCCAACAGTGTAACAAACCAACAACATCACGCGTAAAACAACAAGCGCGCTACATAGACTCACTTCTGTTGGCGACAATGACGCGCAAAGTGTCCCCTCGCATCGCCAAGTACCGATGTCTCCATGTTCACCTGCAGTGGGAAACCATCGTAGCAGCTGCAACAGTATCCACCTTCAGTCTGAGCCATTGACAACCTACAGATCCCACTATTGCAAAGGCTCATGAATATTAATAGTTTCTATCACGTAACCTAATTAATATTCATGAGACCGATCCTTCGCGTTAGTAGGATTAGTGGCAGTACATTGAGTGACGTGCTGTTCACCAATGGGGTCCGAACCTGGAACCTGGAGTCCGGTACCGAACCCCTCTGCGACCAATCAGCGTAAAAAACGCTCAGAAGGGTCCAGAAGTGAGGATCAGGTTCGGCTGGGTTCGGTTGAGCAATGGTAACACGTATTACTACTCGGACGTGTTGTGTTTCCTAGACGTATACATCCAAATTGCTTATACATGTTATATACACACATAAAACATATGTGTGCATACACGTGCGTATATACTAACACATGCATTTATATAACGTGAACATTACAGGACGACCCTCCAGTCAAACTGGAGGCAGGTAGCTGCGGCAATTGGGGAAAGCGTGTGGTGCCATCTAGCGATAATATGTGTTTAAAATAGTTCATCCCTGTTTATTAACATTAATGTAGGATCATGCATGAGGCTTACAGAGTAATAAAAAGTTGTGCATGAGGGTGCATAACACAGATAGTTGTTATAGTCGTCACACTTAATAGGTATAATACGAACTTATATGCACTTTAACATAACATTAACTAAGTAAACATTTAAAATATAAACTTTTTATAAGTCATATTATATATGCATATATGCCTATTTCTGTCGATGTTCATCTAATGAATAAACATTGTGCCTTTTAAACAGTGACAGCATTGTAAATAACATTCATTGTAAATGTTTGTTATTGCAGATAAACGTTTAAATAGCATCACTTTTATGTTTTGTCTTTCAGCTCGACAATTCATTTGTATCCCAATAATAAAAAAACGTTCCCATGATTTTTCCCATGATCCCAAGTTTTTTTCCCAAGTATTCAATGTCTCTCAGTTCAATGCATTTATGCGCGATTAAAAATACCATTAAATACAGGTGTAGTATATCAGTTCAGCTATTTATAGAGATGTTATAGATTTTGCATTGAAATTCAATAACATCTGTAGTTGTCTGACGTTTAATCGACATAAACGACTCAACTGGACATGCGCGGACGTGAGCGAAACATGGCGGCGTAGCTCCAATGGAAAGTCGAGGAAAACAGTCCAACCATTAAACGGTGAGGAAAAATAATGCATGTTTTATCACTGCTGTTATCGTGACTAAAATGTGCTGCATTTTATTGTGCGTCTGGTACGGTAAATATGCATATAGTTGCATTGATGCGGAAGCTATATGCGTGCATTTAATAGTTAATGCATGTGTGTGCAATGTTATGTGCTGAACTGTGCAATAAACATCACAGCTGTACGTTCATGTTGAGTTAAAGTGCAAACTATTTACAGTATGTTTAAAAGTATGTCCAGCATAAATTGATGTTTTTAATGCATAATTTGTTTGGCTAACAGGAAAACCATTAAAATGATTAACTTTGCAGTTGTTTAATACACTGTTTATGATCGGGTTAAATTATAGCTGTGTGAAGTCTCTTATTGTTTCACTTTTGCTATCATTTTAGAAATATTTGTGGCCAGTGTGTCGCATAACAAGAGTTAATAAAGTAATTCACGCACGTGCGATAGATATATTTGTGTTTATGCTTTAACTGGTTACTTTATAAGAGTTTGTTGAAATGTTTTAACCATGAAATATTATTTTCCAGTCGCGTCTGTGGGTCACGAGGGATGTGGGGGGCGGGGCTGTGCACGCGCCGCTTACACAAACTCTGCATGTTAATGCATGAAAACAAAGTAAATAACACGGATATAAACAGTTAATAAAGAAAAACTCTTAATACTAATATTAAATAACATTAATGTAAATAATCGAGCAGCGTCGATCTGTCAAACAACGTTTTCTTTTGTGCATAACCTCCTATTCTGAGTGTTTGTCTTTATTGTTATAATGCATCGTTTTGTTTAAATGAATGACACTGACATGACAATATTCAGATATGACTTCAACGGGTGGGTGACTCTCAACCCTGTCCTCTCACTCATTTGTGAATGTTTAAATATCACCGGCACAGATGCATGTTTCATCTAGACCCCCTCCCTGCTTTAAATCAGTATTGTTTTAAGGGAAGGTTTCCTGTTTGGGGGTGTGGTGCAAGGGCCTTGAAAAGACAGAGGGCAAGAGCTCACAAAATGTAGACGCACCACCTCTAAATGGGAGGCTGTGGAATCCTTTTCATGTAGCGCCTCAGACAGCCACAAATGTACACGGGCTAATGACTTTTACGATGGTTTGAATGTTTATGACGACTCTGAATGGGATTCACAGCCCAAGACGGAAGAATGAGGAGAAGAGGGGGAGAGATTCTCTGCTCTCCAGACAAGAAGAAGAAGAGGAGGTGAGAGTCCGGAGCGGAAACATTGGTGTGACATTGAAAGGACTGTATCCTTCTTTTTCCATGTTTTTAGGATTCTATTTAGGAATTTTGGGATTCGGAATCGTCTGGATTTTTCATCCAATCCTTTGGCTGGATCAATGTAAGAAAGTTGTAAAGTTGCACATTTTTATCACGTGCTTGTTATTTTGTGTCGTTTCCTTTAGTTTTTACATGTTCAAGTGTATGACATGTTTTTTCACAGGGTTTGTTATTAAGTAGCAAAACTCCGGATGCAAAAAACCGGATCATTCAACATTGTAATCACAGTTCTGCAGATTTTCTCAAACTAGAGACTTTGTTTCTGTGTAGTTTTAGCCTACATTCATGAAGTCTGTGTATAAATAAACTTTGTGGGAAATCTATTCAAAACTTGCTTTAACTCTCAAAACTAACAGACTGTATAAAATGTCTGTCTTTGTTCACAAGATTATTAATAGGCTGAATCTGTGTAACTGTAAACATTTTTCTTTTGCAAATTAAACATAATCTCTGTGAAATTACTGAACATGCCTCTAAATTCAGGTTCCAGTCTTCATATTTTTCTGCTTTATTATCCATTAAGAGACGCCGTCAGTGGAGGAACAGCTTAATAAAGACTATCCTTCATTTCAGTGTCAGTTTGCACAGTACATCAGCTGCAGTCAATTTTCCCCGAACTGAGATGTGACTTATCACTTGCTGTGGAGAGCCGAGGCTTTGATCACAGAGCGCAGGGTTTTTCTGAAGCTGCAGTAACTTATTATGATGTCAAATAGAAGAAAAGCTTTTCTTGGTAAAGCGCTTTGATTCTTCGACGGCATTTGTGATTTAGTGATGGGTTTTTTTTTGCTCGGTACGATGTTGGTGGAATAAATCGCTTTCAGATGCCAGCGGAATGTTGAAATGTTTAATCCATGTCTTCCGTAATGCTGTAATATGGATTTTGGGAAAAGTTCATGGACTCTGCACCGAACCCGACCTCTTCTGATGAAAGAAAGTGTGTTTTAAAGTAGATTCTTGAAGTGTAGGGGATGTGATTGTTACAGTTAATGTTCTGTAATGAGTATTAAGTCACCAATTTGTTCTAAAATGATGAGGGATTTTTCTCTGTCTGCTGTCTCTCAGTCCAGTTGCCCGTTTCTGACCTGTGCTAGCTGTCCTGTTGGTCTTCACTTGATGTGGTGCACCGGGTCACCATGGGCAGGACCGCTCAGAAAGGTCAGAACATCCACATTTCAACATATTTTAGGTAGGGTAGGCAGTTTTTGAGAGGAAAGCAAAAGCATGCTAGCTTTGAAGGCATCCCAACCTCCGTTCAGAGCGCTCTCCAAAGGCCACACCTCCTCTGGTTTGACAAGGAAGTAGGATGTCTTATAATTGCATTCGGACCCAATCCAATGATTGGACATTTTATGATAACCAGAAGATATAAATATATACAAATATATTAAGACAAGTTTACTTAGTGATTGATAACAGCATAACAAACATGTCAAAATTGAATACCCTGCCTTTAAACTTTTCATTTTAATTTTGGTTTGACCGCTTTTGTAATCTGTTATTTTTGGTTGAATGATCAAGCCTTTTCTTTGCAGACAAAAAAGACGGTAATAAGGACAAATCAGGGAGGAATGACGGTGATTCATTCCCCTCACAAAGCCTCAATGGTACGACCCACACTGTTTATGACAGCTGTAAAACAAATGCGTGTTATTTCTGCATGTACACTTTAGTCTCCTGTCTGTTCCTCAGACGCATTCAGCTGGGAGATGTATTTGAAAGAGACCTCAGCCCTGCCTGCCCCCCCCAGCTGTTTCCGACAGGTAAGAGTTCCTCAATAGTACCGCAGCTTTTCAGACAGAGAGATGTTTTGTGACAGCTGTCAGTTTCAGCTTGTCAGTTCATTATTATTTAACAAATTACAAATGGAGTTAAAAGCATAATCGGTCAAAATTAAAGCTGTAGGTTTCTGTCTTGTGGCAAAACTTGGAATGATTTTTTTTCTTTTGTGAAATTTTTTTGAATTTCTGTCAATTTATTTTCTTGTCATTTTAGTTTCAGGATTTCAGGGTTCAATTTAATTTCATTTGAATTCTGACTCATGAACTGCGAGGATTCAAAACATGTCTGCTGTACTTTATATAGTTTTATATATTATTTACAGTAAATGATAAAAATATCTTTCTCTTTATATCTTTCTTTTTATTTGTCTCTCTCTCGCCATTTCTCTTTGTTTCCACTGCTTATAATCTGCTCTCTCTCTTTCTCTCTCTCTCTCTTTATCTCTCACCCCGTCCCTCCCTATTTCTCTTTGTGTCCATTCTGTCTCATTATCATCTCTCTTGCTTTCCCTCTCTCTATCTCTCTCTTTCTCTTGTTCTCTCTCTGTGTCTCTTTCCCACTCTCTCTGTCTCTCTCTCTCTCTCTCTCTCTCTTGCTCTCTCTCTCTCTAGGCCAGAGTCCCTCCCAGTAATGATTTTAAAGTGGGAATGAAATTGGAGGCTCGTGACCCCAGGAATTCCACGTCACTGTGTATCGCCACAGTGATGGGGTTAATGGGTGTGCGTCTGCGGCTCAGATTAGATGGCAGTGACAACACCAATGACTTCTGGCGATTGGTCGATTCCTGTGACATTCAGCCTATTGGAACGTGCGAGAGAAGCGGCGACATGTTGCAGCCGCCGTTGGGTGAGTTGCATTCTGGGTAATCA
Organism: Yasuhikotakia modesta; assembly: GCA_036877545.1. NCBI lineage: Eukaryota > Metazoa > Chordata > Actinopteri > Cypriniformes > Botiidae > Yasuhikotakia > Yasuhikotakia modesta. The sequence goes on along the minus strand of JBAJNP010007731.1, from coordinate 9,181 downwards.
CAAACTAAAGAGAGTGTAAAAATAGTGTTTACAGAAGTAAATAAAAGACGTCAAATAAAAGTACAACATTTGAAGCTGTATGTGTATTATTATTATTATATAAAGGTATGTTCTCCTCAGGGTTCAGAATGAATGCCTCTTCCTGGCCCATGTTCCTGTTAAAAACCTTAAGTGGGGCAGAAATAGCTCCAGCGTCGGCCTTCAGAAAGGTAATTACACCCTTTAACCTGCTGTTTTAAGATACTTTTGCATAATTCATGAGAAAACCTTGAAATACAGAAAGCAGACAGTTTGTGGCATAACAAAAACTCAGACGTCCATAAAGAATTTAGGACGCCATGACTGGGAGGTTTAAATGAATCAATAATGTTAAAAATTAAAGGGATAGTTCATCCATAATGAAGATGTCTCAGTGGTTTGATGGTTCCCACTGTTGCTAGGATATAAACATACTTCAAAATATCTTCTTTTGTGTTCCTCTGAAGTAAAAAAGTCACACAGGTGTGGAATGACATTAAAACTTTTTTGTTTTTGGGTGAACTTTGATTTTTAGTGACTTAAATTTTAAGGAAGAAAGCTTTTGTAAATGGATCAGGTTTTAAAAATAATAAATGTATATAGATAAACTGTTTTCTGTGTTGTTTTTAGGAGCCTCCTAGACCCACTCAAAACTTCTTCAAAGCTGGTATGAAACTGGAAGCTGTGGACCGGAAAAATCCTTACCTCATTTGCCCCGCCACCATCGGAGAGGTGAGGGGAGCCGAGATCTTCATCACGTTTGATGGCTGGAGGGGAGCCTTCGATTACTGGTGCCATTTTGACTCCAGAGACATCTTCCCTGTGGGCTGGTGTGCTGTGACCAATCACAGCCTGCAGCCCCCCGGCAACTGCTGTAAGTACAGTCTCTGAGCACTAGAGGTCGCTATAGTGCTGTTTATTTTCACTGTGTGTAAAAGTCTGACTTCATGTGTGGAGATAAAGGTGGAATTAAACTTTGGGGAGACAATTCCTGTGACGTTTCTGTATTTTAAATGCTGAAAGTTTTTCTCTAAACAGCCTCATGAAGTTTTAAAGGTTGTAGACTAGTTGAAGTCAGGCAGGTTGGATTTTCTTGCCATGCTAATCCAGTGACTCTACAATTGTACATAATATTATGTCAGAAAAAATCATTTGTTTTGTGATGACAGGATAGTTTTTCAAATTAACATGTGACTTAAAGATTTGACATTTCCTGATCTGAGGGCAACTTCTACTTTCTTTCACTTCATTATGCCTAAAATACACACAAAAAAATCAGTTTATTATGTAGTATTACAGCGTATGTTTTGATGGATCCTTTCTGTCAATGGTAGAAAAAAACTCATTATTCATATGAGAATAAACATTTCTGGCTGCGGTTTATTAATCTGAAGACTCAAGAATGTACCGAGTATTTAAAAAACGAATTATTTATGATAGCATTTCCCTTCATAAACACTGATGTTCCTATCGTCTCATTTCTCAGATCTACACACAGAAACTTTTTGTCATTTATCAGGAATCTCACTTTTACTGAATCATTCTCATTGTATTTTTTCATCTTAAGTTTAGTCATAAAACTTCCTCATTTTGCATTTATTATTATCTTTTATTGTTCCATTTAATTACATTATACTGAGCATATCTACATATTTCAATCTGTTATATTTACTTAATTTATATATACTTATAATAATTATTAGTTAAGTATAATAAGTCAATTTAAAAATATATACTTTTGTAGTTCTTTTCAGAATATTGCGTTATTGTAAAACACACATAATGGAACCTATTAGCATAGCTTTATATTTTTCACTGACAGAAACATTTATTTAACATGCACACCGCGCTGGACGACACGCATCATTTCCTGACGCTCATGAATCTGGGAGCTGATGGTTTATCGCTGCAGTGTTGTGCCGGTTGTGGCTCTGGCGGGATAATTGATTGGACGGGAATGAAGACTGAGTTTCTGATGGATGATGTTGGTTACGTGTCTGTGTAAAGTGTCCTATCGAATTCCCTCTAAGGGCTTTGCCGGTTGTTTACTGCATCCGTCCTGCTTTAGCAGAGCGGACATCACCAGAGGACACTGGCGGGAGGAGGGAAAACATTCCCATGTATTCCATGTATCAAATTCCAAGTAAAATTCTAGTAAATGCAGTTTACTGTAGTTATATGTTTTCTGAATACTGGTTAGGGCTAGGAGAGGTAAAGCTGTTGGGAAATTAGCCAGCCTAATTTGATAGGATTTTTTGTCCTCTGCTTTTTCCCATGTTGTCTGCTGAAGTGTTTGGAATTATATTAAAGCGTTGCTTTTCCGGTTCTTGCCTAAAGGCTGTTTCACAGACTGCTGGATGCATGAAGTTGAGAAATTGTGTTAAATTAGGCCGGCGTTTTGGGCAAGAGCTCTGAATGTAATTGTGGGCTCATGTTGTTTATGACTGTCTGATGTAAGTGGTTATTTATAAGGTGTTGAAAGAAGCAAGCGATTGTGCTTTTGCGTTTAAGGCTTATTTAGGACACGGGTAGAATTAAATTTTAAAGTTGGATTTGAAACTGCTGTAATTGCTGTTTTTTGCTTTAGAGGCACAGAGCTGAGGGTTTGATTCCCACAAGGGCAGAACTATAGCTTGAATTCACTGTAAGTTGTTTTGGATAAAAGCATCTGCCAAATACATAAATGTAAATTATTTACAGACTGTTTAGAATTCAGTGCCACAGTTTTACTGAAAACACTTGCATCAGTTTCTGACTCGGCGGTAGTTCTGAACAATTTAAAAGTGCTGAATTCAACAAGAGACAATATCAGCTGTAATAAATTCTGACGATGTCAAAGTAAATTAACCGGTACGGTTGTAGTTTCAAATCTTTAAGTATTTTCAGGCACAGATGAGCTGAGGAACATTTTTCCTCACATGAAAAGCACAAGCAGCCATTTTAGCTTTAGTGCAAATGTGTGCTAACCACAATTAAAACATTTCTTTTTATTCTAAGACTGTAGCGAATAGTAATGATAAAGTAAAAGGGAAATAGACCCTGGTGGACTTTTGCTGAGCTTTGAATTGAGGTACGGAAGCCGGAATCGTGGTTTTTGTCTTGGCTTTGTGTGAAGCTAATCTCTCTTCATTTGCCTTGCATAGCAGTTGAAACTGATCATTAGTGAGAGACACCTTTTAATGAGCGCTTAAGAAAATGTGTGTCAGTGGGGGTTGTGGGATGCCTCATTTTTTCTGTAGCTCCTATTTTTTTACATATTGTGTGTGTGCATGAACATGTATTTATAGTGTAGCAAAAAAAACAGTAAGTGCTTTGAACAATGAAAGAGGAGCTCTGTACACAACACAAGGGAGCAATCCTGCATTTAAATAATTTGCTGAGTAATCTGTGCATATTACACAAGTTTGTGTTTCCTTAAAACATTTTTCTTAAAATTAAAAGCCTGTTTTATAACAAAGTATTTAAACACAAAATCATTTATTTTTACTTCAGAACACATAAGAGGACCAAAATATTACAACGTCTTTCCTTCTTACACAAACATTTGGATGAATAATTAGAGCATCACACATTTCCTCTGTTAGTTTTTATTATTATTTAGATGTAATTGTTTGTTCCATTTAAAATTAATATGAAAACAAATTCTAATAAACAAATTCTGGTTTCCAACTTGAGGCCCATTTGTTGCATTTCCAACTTTCTCTGGGTTTTTTTAAAGATTTATTGATACCATTTTAATGAGCACAGAGTTACATTTTTTGCCTTTGTTCCACTAACACAAATGATCTAGTTTATATCTGGCTAAAGTTATTTATATGTTTATGAAACCGTCACCTCTGCTCCTGTTGTCACACATAACACGAGAACAACAGGGCAGCCTTTATAACAAGATGTTGTGATTTCACATCTCAGAGACTGGAGTGGCTTTGCATTCTTTAAATGTGTGAGACCAAGTCACGTCAAATTCAGCTTTATATTGTTGTGTCTCTTTAATAATAAAGAATACAGCACAATTTAACATGCATTTGATTCATTGCATTGAGCAAATACTTGACTGGTGTTTGTTGAGCTTTGTGCATGATTTAAAATGTGGTGTGAGTTTATAGCCGGTGAGAATATAAGAATATAATATTAATATTATAAGAATATAATATTAACCTTTTACCCTCCCAGCCCTCAGAGCAGGAGGGGCTTTTAAACGGGGGGCTGATAAGCGTCTAATGGAGAATGAAAGAGTTACGAAACCGGCTGCGTTTTGTAACATTGACCCAAATATAAATATTTATTTATTGCATTTTTAACATTGGACCCAAACAGTGAAGAATGAGATTTTAACACTAACTTTACTCTTTTCTCCTAGTTGCACAGAAAAAAAACAGAAATAAACAACAAAACAACAAACAAACAAACAAACAAATACGGACTGTTTTGTTTGTACAATTCATAATGACTATTAAATAAATATCTATTTAAATAGTACATATCAATAGTACAATAGTACATGTTAATAAAATATCACATTAAGCAAACGCTGAATTTAAACCTTAGACAGTAACTTGTGCTTCTTTAAGACGATATAGTCTCTCCTAACGCGTCGTGTTTTTATTATGAATGTTTTATACGAGTCTTGTCAATACTGGCCTCAGATAACATGAATAACCCCCCAATTTTCCTCTTCCCCCGCCTCCCCGTCCCTCCTCCTCCCCGCCTCCATGTTAATCAGATATTGCCCGACCAGGGCTGCACCGGCACGGGCTTTGTCATGCGCTTCTGCCGCTGCGGCTGCTGTTGGAACCGGGTGGGAAAGTGAGCGGAGGCTCCGGTTAATTCCGCAGTGAAAACAAAGCGCAAAAAACGCGCATACGGGGTTTGTTGGCGCACAGCGCGGATATAACGAAAGTTGCGGCGTTTCGGTGAGTTTCTCCGGCGTATTTCCGAGGCTTTTGTCTCTGATGTCTGTTGCTTTGTTTTAGTGGCTTGTGCATTTAGGTCACATGAGTTTATTTTCAGTTTCTTCGGAAATGTTTCATTCTTGTCTGTTGGTTGAGCACGTACGTTTCACTTCCATCTCCATCTGGGAAAACGCACAGGGAGCTGCAAGTCCTCCAGAAAAACCTTTTAGGTGAAAAACAAGGTTTTAATTTGGCATGTTTTGGCGTTTACACCGGATACTGGTCTGTTATAAGGTGATGCTTCACAAGATTTTACGTGCATTTTACACAGTCTCTCATTTTCTTTCATTTATATATTGTGTTTTGCTGAATTTACTTGTCAACCTGCCAATTTGCTTCTGCAGGAAGAAAAAAGCGTGACAGACTCTTGGTCTTTCCAAATTTCGTAAGATGGCAGATTTGAGAACTAAGAAATAATTAATTTTCACCAGAATGGCAAAAAATCCCCTCCAGTCACACAGCTAAAGCTCAGCCTGTCTGAATAATAAATATATATTTGTATGCAATTGCAACATGTTTCAGAACTGGAGTTTGACTGTAGTTCCTCTAACAGCTTGCATTGTTTCATTAAATTGCCTGGGGTTTGAGAAACCTATGTCCCCTTTTACCACACACACACACAGACACACACACACACACACACACACACACACACACACATTCACGTGCAAACACACTTTTTTGCAGCGTTACTCCCCCACAACATGTGGTTCTACTTCTCGCAGGGCTGAGGCTGCAGTCAGCCGGTGACTGATTGCTCTCAGTCCTTCAGGTCTAGAGTAAAGCTGCGCTGAAGTATTGTGGATAAGATAAAGTAATTGGATTGCGGCCGCACGCCTTTTTTAAGAGGCCAGGTGCCCCGGGGTCTCGCACGGGCGTTGCGCTGGGGCCAAAGGGTGTGTGCACTGGAAGTCAACCAGCAGGTCACTGGGTCACCCTGCAACAGGAAGTGGAGGGATTCCCTCTGTTTGTGGGCCAGCCAATGAGAAACTGGTTTAGAAACGTGCTCCAGGGTATTGGCGGACTGACTTGGGGTGTGTAAAGTTTTCTTTGTGGTGTCGCTGACTCTCATTGTGCGGGGCTCCTGAAAATGTTGCGCCTGTTTTGCATGAGCATGTGTGCATAATGCATGCATATGCATCCACTTAACAAGCTTGAGTCCACGTGTGTTAATAAGATATTTGAATGAGAATCACCGAATCCCAGATCCTTCGATGAAAGGAAACACTCGTCCGTTCCTCACACGCCTTTTTTCTCCTCATTAAATGGCTCCACGTTTGGTCTGCGTCTCCTCTCGATGCCCAGGAGAGCAGCTGCATGGAGATCTCTGTGAAAACTCCCTGATGTACTTAGCGAGGCTGACTTCTGACCCAACCGCCCCCCTCCCCAAACCGCTCCGTAATTTGAGAACTTTATCAGATCTTACAGAGACGCTTAATGCAGGGGCAAAATAGGAGATTTTGGTGGGAACAGCAGATGCCTGCAGAACCTGCTTGTGTTATTTTTATGTGTGGCTGATGGAACGATGGACTGCGGATATCAGAAAGTTAATGAAGTTTGAGGAGCGAGGAAGATGATGAAGTATTTGCGATACACGAGTGCTTGGATTGTGAGGGAGGGTCTATACACAGGGGGATGAATTTTTTATTAGCGTGCTTTCATGGATGCATTTGATGAATTTCCAATGAATGTGTACCTCCAGACGCAATATAACTGTCGCATTTTTTTCTGTGTCGTTTTCACACGTTCTTGTAAAATCAAATATCACACAGAAAAAATAAAGTAATAATAATAATCATTCTTTTCAAGGTTTATTTTTCTCTCTAGATTACATTTGCCTTCCCTTAATGCCCGGACATCACCTAAAAATGCTTTTAAAAAACACAAAGCGCTATAATGATGAAGAACAACATCATAAGATAGCGGTACGGACCCTGTAAAATACTCACTGCATTAACGTTCACATTACGAGCCTGCAACAAAATGAATAATACATTAACATGCATGCTCAAAAATATTCATAGGAAATGGTTGTTGCTTTAAAACAATAAAACTGAATAACAAGCAGGATATGGAAAAGGCATTTCTAAATGTGTTTTGTAACGTCCCACCTCTGGAAAACACAATCAGGTGGGGGCAGGATTTAGTCTTTCGTCTAATGAGGATTACCTGTTGGCCCCAGAAAGAGATATTTGGAGGCTGTAGGGGTGGGGGAGGCCCACAGACAATAGCGTGCAGGAAAGCACATACCTCCTCAGCAGCACAATGAACATCTGAAACATCTTCTGTCCATGCTGAAGGAGATCCTCGGATGAGTCCATTTGTGCTGCTTTCAGGGCTGAAACATGAGGCGTCTAATATGCAAAATGGGAACGAATTCAGCAGTTTGAGGAGCACAGAGCCATTAAATGATCAGAGTGAAAGACAAAATGATCCTTTGTGGTTTTCTTCTGTTCTTAAAATCACTCCCTCACCTTACTGGAACACAGTTCAATTTACATGAAATGTAAATGTGTGTGTACATATTAAATGTATTTGCATGCATTAATACTAGTATATTATATAAGCCTGATAGATCATAGATATTGATCTATATTTTGTGTTCTAATGTTTTATGTAGAAGTTCATTAATAAACAGGTAACAATATTACTTGGTAAACAACATACTTAGTTTTAGGAATTGTGGTTCTTTGTTACATTTAGTATCATCATTAAATAAACTTTCTATAAAAATTAAATAAATGCAACATTGTGATATTTAATTCAATATTACAAATCTGATATTATTAATAATATTTGGTGTTTGTTGACCTGCGCACACAGATCTTAACTTTATCTGTTTTTATCTTTTCTCCAGTCACGTTCCCAAAGACTGTCGTTCCGGCATCGTGCCAGTCCGGTAAACCCAGGCGCTCCATGCAGTCCCCGTACCGCCTGCCGCACCCCCTGCCCCCCCTGCCTGTGCGCAAGGGGGTCCGAGGCAGAAGACCCAAGAGCCAAACCATCGCCATGCTGAAGGCTGCGGCCGAGGCTGCGGCCGCCATGTCGCAAAACGGCCAAACACTGCCTAACGGCAAAAACCCCATAAACGCAGAACTGATGCCCAAACCCTATAAAAAAAGAGGCCCAAAACCTGGCAGCAAGGTACAACTTCCTGTTTGCAGTCACACGGGTCAGTTAACAGGTTTAAGCAGTGAGTTCCTGTAAGGGCATTTATTCATTTAAAGACAGATGATCAAAATTGTTTTATTTATGATTTTTCAGGAAAATGTTCAGGAAAATTCTGGAGCTCAAAAACTCCAGATTTCTGATCATAGCGCTGCAGAAAAAATCTGAAGTCAATATTTTTTTCCAAATTTCAAACCATAATTTTGAGTTAAGAAAAAAATTGCTGCTCTCTGTTGAACATATTTATAACTCTCTCATTTCCAGTATAATTATGATTTTCATTTTTCGGACCATTAATAATCAAGTGTCTGTTTTCAAAAGAGACCAGGATTTTGCCTGCAGAGGGATTTTAATATCGCAGTGGTTTTGGGAGGGTCTTATTTTTAGGTTTGTGGGGGACGGCTGATGCATGACATCACTGAAAGGGTTTTGACATTTTTAAAGAGGTTGATGCCTGCAAAAGCCATGATGATGGAATTAAAATGGAACAAAGAAAATTATAACTGATTATTATGCACTTTAGTTTGATTCGAGGGAGTGTTACACGTCGTGAGCAATTATTCAAATGATACATTAGAACCTCCTTTAAAATCCTTCCTCATGAACGGTACGTTAAACACGCCGGATTTTCCTTGTTTGCAGTCAAGCTAATCCGTTTGTAGTTATCAGCCCTTTCCAGGATTATATGTGGACAGACTCTGATGGTTAGTGAGAGATTATTTGTGTTTTATCTCCTGCTTTTGTCTTCCTCCTATGCAGAGAAAACCAAAGATTCCTCATTCGTTTTCCAGCCCCTCTCTCTCCTCCGTGTCGGACGGCAGACTGTCCAGCCTGCAGACGACGCGAGACTCTGGAGTCGTGTCCACTGGTGGGTTTTATCTGTGACGCTGCTGTTCAGTACAGCACAAAACTTTACAGGGTCAATCTCATCCCAAAATCAAACAAACAGCAGTTTTTTTTACTGCATTATCCAGTTAAGTTCTGATTGCTTAATGGCAAAAAATATGGCCTCCTTTTAATCTATTTTAGTTTCAATAATGTTA
>JBAJNP010007730.1:0-21869 GCA_036877545.1 Yasuhikotakia modesta | reverse complement strand
TGTGATCGCAGGTTTCTAACGTTTCTGAAGGCCCTATACTAGAACTGATGGAGCAAGACTCCAAAGACTCTGCACAAAGCAGTGCCACCTCCACATCCACCACCGACACAACCAGCCAACCAGAGTACAAGGTACAACAACATCACACACTCTCACCCAATCAGAATGCATCTTTTAACCTATCTCACCTCATACTGTTCTTCTTTATGTTTGTGCACAAACAACCCACCATTACTTATTTTTGTCCACCTGCCTTTGACATGTAACAGTAGCCTCAGAGAACAGCTTGGTTTGAAGGCGAAGATAACAGCCTTTGTGATTGTGGCGTATCGTCTGGTTTGTGAGTTACAATGCCAGGGAGCTGTGTGTTCTGTGGGCACTGATGACCGAGACAAAGAGACTTTAGAACTCTTGTTTTTTTTTGTGGGATATAATGTTTGGCTAAGCCTCTGTTGACCACACAGAAAGTCAACACTCATGCATACACTCTAGCGCAGGTGAGGAAACAACAGGGTGTTGAAATGGTACCTGACTGAGTAGGAGTCATGCCCAGACAAGCACAGTGTCAGAGGTTTTGCTTGTATGTCAGTCCAGACTCAAGCACTGCCGATCATACTTATTTATCCTTCTTTGTATACCTTGATCAAAAAATACATGCACAATGATTTATCTTAAGAGACAGATTACCCAGAAATTAAAATTTTATAATTTGAGATAATGATTTTTCTATTTAAATGATCTCTGAAGCAAAGTTTCAAATAAAAAACTAAATTACAAAAAATGTGTAAATGTAAGTAATATATTTACATTAATTTACATTATGTAATTTACATTACATATTTATGTTATCTTCAGATAATTTTCTGAGTAACAGACTAAATTGTAGGTTTTTCTCTTAAACTCTTGACCTTCTTTAAGAATCTACATTTAAGATGTACAAACTAATGCAGATTTCAAAAGACATGAGGATGAGTTTCTACCATTCTCATTTATGGAGAACTGATTCTTTAAGTGTAGCACTGTTGAGCTTTCACAGCACATCATAAGTGACCTTTATGTATCTCCACTTTTCCTCCAGGATAATAAAGGTTTTGGTATCGGAGAGTTAGTCTGGGGTAAAATCAAGGGTTTCTCCTGGTGGCCGGGTATGGTGGTGACCTGGAGAGCAACAGGGAAGAGGCAGGCCTCTCATGGCATGCGCTGGCTGCAGTGGTTTGGTGATGGAAAATTCTCTGAGGTAACAAACCAAACTAAGATTCAACCTGTAGCCGGTTACTGCTAGTCTTATGAATTAGTGATCTATTTTCTTCTCTTCAGAACTGGTCTGGTTTTTACGTCAGGTACATTTAAGTCTAAAAATAAAGACTGTCTAGCCTTAACTAATTTCTAGTTGATCAGACTAATAATGTTTTGTTGTGCTGTGTTTTGTTACAAGTCTCTTCAAATCCTGATAGACATTCATACATAATTTCAAGCAAATCTCTTATATTCCGAATTGCAAAACAAAGCAACTGGCTGCATTATAAAAATGGTATATCTTACAGGTGTCTGCTGACAAACTGGATTCCATCACAGCCTTCCCAAAGTTTTTCAACCAGTCATCCTACACTAAGCTGGCCTCTTACCGTAGAGCCATATTCCAGGCCCTGGAGGTAAGACTACACCGCAGTCTGTGTTCATTGTTATTGTAAAGCACTTAGCGACAATTGTAACCTTAGGGGTAATTAGTTAAACACTTGTCTAACCTTTGTTATATTTAGCTAACCCTGTCAGACAAAGTGGTTAGTCTAAAACAAATGTCTCGTCACCTTTCAAATTTTAAAAGAACTTATCGTCAAAATTGTATTTTTTTTTCAATTTTCCTGGAGAAACCAAAACAGACACTTAACCTGTAACCTGTATGTTTTAACCAAGATTTTTGGATTGGTCTGAATTTACGTCTGTGCCTGAAGGGGTTAACAGAGGACATCATAACACAATCACAATGTGCACCTGTTCTTATAAAAACTAGAGGCTTTATTTATGGACTTTCTACATTTAATAGTGTGTATGTGTGTGTGCACGTGTTTGTGTGTGCATATGTGTGTGTGTGAGATAAACAGAACTTTGGAATTCCCCAGAGGTCCCTTAATTATCTCTCTCAACATCATACCTCCTAACAAACTGAACAAAAGACTCCAAGCCCAGACATGCAGCAGTACTACAGGACTGCCTGTTCTTAAGTGTCTCTCTCTCTGTTGTTGTAGGTCTCTCTTGTGTTTTCTATACAGCAGAGATACACCAAACACCATTTGTCTCCATTTGTCACTGAACTATGCTGGTTGTGATACAGTTCACACTGGTTGGTTTTATCCCAGTTTCTTGGCTTTTTCGGGTCTATTGCTTGTCTCACCAAAGTGTTTGTTTGCCGGAAATGTTGTATTACTATGACTGACAGACTGTCCCGTTTATATTGCTGCGTGCTCCTCAGGTGGCCAGTATACGTGCAGAGAAAACATTTCCCCCATGTGAGGCAGACAGTCTTGAGGAGCAGGTAAAGCCCATGCTGGACTGGGCTCACGGTGGCTTTCTGCCCAAAGGTCAAGAGGGCCTGAAACCCAGAGAGAACACAGGTGAGAACATTATCATGATAGCATCTCAGAGCTCATTCACATTCCACACCCAATTACTGTCTGTCTAAAGCAATTGCTCCAGGATAAGACAGGTTAAACATAAAGCTTACTTGACTTGATGTTGAAGACTTACCTATTAGGGTTGAATAAATTGCTGGGTCACATTTAACTCTTTCTGCCCAGAAGAGAATATTAGGTTATAAGAATGTTTTCCTGTTAGTAACAAAATTGTTAAAATTTAACATGCAAAGTTCTAGGAGGATTCATAGATTAATAGAAAGTTAATAGGAGCAGTTTTTTAAACATTTAGACTAAATTAACTTTGATTAATTGCTTGGTTTAAAAAAATATTTAAATGTTTTGAACTCTGAATGTTCCATGAAAGACTAAAGATTAACGTTTATGGTAATGCTATATTACAAAAGATATGTTAGAAAATGTTCTACATTCCCTGTTAGCTAAGTGGTCCTTGATGCTACTTGATATTTGTTATATAATGCAATGTCACATACAGCTACAGCTTTCTTTATTATCCTGTGTTGATGCCGCTGTACACACACAGAATCCAAGTGAGGACAAAGGTACCAGACACTTTCAAAATAAAAAAACTTTGACAAGTGTAATAGTGTAAACCAAGTTAAAACAAGTTTTACAGGTGTAAAAAACACAAAGTTTTGCAAACACTGGCAAAATTTCAAACATTGGCACCTTGTTAAGTCATAGAAAATATTAACAACAGGGAAGTAATGTGACTTGTTATTCAAGTTTCTCTGCAGTCGCTGAAGCCGTTTTAATATGTGGGAATATTTTGACTTTATCTGACTTCCTACATTGTACTTGTGAATTAAGAGCATATTTGTTTATTTATATATTAGACACATCTTTTCATCATCATGCATATAGTCAAAAATGTTTTTTTAATTAAATTTATTCTAAACAAACTATAAGAATTTCATAACAACTACATAGTATATAATAAATAAATAAATAACATTTAAAGATATATAATATATATGACTTTTCTAAAGTAGTCTAGTTCATGTAACTTTGCTCATGATGCTCCATTAGTTTTGAGGAATGTTCCTGTTTTATAACCCAACAGATATAAATAATCACATTATAATGATGAGCAGCTTGGATATCCCTTTAAGAGCAAACTATAGTATCAGAAATGATTTGTTTATCTCTGGTACAGTGATACTGCCCTCAGAAGTTTGTAAATAAAGCTGCTGAGCCCTCAGGCATCCATCTTAGTCAGGTGTTGACAGGTTACTCTCACACTTAACAGCTCTGCTCTTTAAATCCAGCCATTAACATCTCTGATTATAGACTTCTGTATGGCACCCATTATGTCATGTTTGCATACCATACTCTCAGTATGTCAAGGGTTGTGCTCTTCCTTAGGGCAGGAATCTAGTTACATGTAGAGCTTAAATAGCAGCTAGGAATCTACACCAAACATTCATACACACATTTACTCCCTGTTAGTGTTACTGACATTTTGGGGAGATTTGAGGAATTGCTGGTTCACTCGTTTGTCAGCTCCTTGGCAAACAATGATTTGTCTTCCCCTCTTTTCTGGAAAAACAATGACTAATTAACTCCTTAAGCTAGGTTTGTTGTAACCCTGCAAAGCATAAATGTATGCAAATATGTAATCTTTATGTTTGTTTAGTATATTTATTATGCATGACATATCAGTAAAATATGTGCTTTTAAGAAGGGGATATTTTTCATATAATTGATATATTCTCTGATTTGCATGAATTATGAAGTTTTGGGGTGGCTGCTTCCATTTAAAAAGGTTTTAATAGCCCCTCTGTATCACTTTTGTAAAACTTTCTCTAATTATCTCTAATCTAATATTCATTTAAAAAGCAATTGATATCTTAGAGGCGTAGAATTAGAAGCAGTTACAGGTATGTCAATACAGACCAAAGCTGATAAAACATTTTCTGTACCATTAAACAGCTTTACCCTGGTATTGTGGTTTCATAGTTGAATCAGAAAGAGGAAATGGCATATATAATTACTTTGGGATTTATAGCCTGCCCACAGTCAGGGCAAATGGCTCTGAAATATCATCTGATATTATCTTATTTTCATAAATTGCACTTACTGTAACTATTAAAATAGCAGATTAAGAGTTTCCTTTTACGCATAAAGATATATAGGGCTATGTTGGTTCCGGAAGTAGTTTTTCACCATTTGTTTTGCTACAGGAACTAAGACAAAGTTCTACGACATTATAAAGATCTGTTATGATTCTCTGATTGGTTGGAAGTTTCTCTAAGGAATTGTGGGTAGAGTAGTTCTTTTCCAAAGCATTTAATGAAGATGAACTGCACACTGATAGCTTCAACAGAAGCTTATACCACTGATTAGCAGCCTCTCACAGCTCACAGTATGTCTGTCTTTAAAGGTTTATGAACTATCATCACAAATCTGTCTCCTAATTGGAAAAAACTGAATGGAATTTTTTGCCTGGAACCCATGTTAACTTGGTCTTCTGAAACTGCTTCATTACTAAGTGGCTAATAAATAAAAAACGCTATTGTTCACAGTTTAGTACGTGTGTACAGTAGTGAGTAATGTATTTGTTTCTCTTCCAGCTGAGTATTGTGTTTTTCCCCTGGCCTCAGAGAGCTCAGCGGTGCTGGACTCCAGCCCTCCAGAATTCCCCCCCTCTGCCAAAAGGGCTCGACTTAGCCTCTGTAAAGTCAAACCTGGCACTGAGGACGTCTACAGCAGAGGTCAGAGTTCTCATCAGTTAATATTCATGCTGATGGGTGACAACAGATTACCCAACACCAGATGTGATGTTAAATGATACACATGTGAATGCAGATGATAAATGTGCTTGTTCACACCATGTCTAAATTTCCAATATAAAAAATGTGCAGAATATTGAACAATAAATCCATTAATTCACCTGTTGTCCTGTTATTGTTTTTGAAATGTCCTTAACTGCTCTTTGATCTGCCTTTTAGAACAAATGGTCAATGAAGTTTTAAAGAATCACAGAAGTATAGAAGGTATGAGATGTTTTAAAAAATTTTAAAAAAATTTAAAAATCAACTTAAATCAAAATAACATATTAAAATGCCAAAATACTAGAAAAATGTAGGATTTTAATGGCTATAAATCAGTTTGTTCACAAGTCTGGCTCTTAAGTTTGATTACACATTAACTTGATTTGTTCCTGTTTGTGATTCAGAGTTTTGCCTTTCTTGTGGAAAAATGAGAGTGGCAACCTTCCACCCCCTGTTTGAAGGAGGCCTTTGCCCAACATGCAAGGTAACTCGGTTTCTTATCTGCCCCATTCTCATGTCATACATGTGAACACAACACAACCTGAGATTGTGGGAACCTGGTGTGGCAACACGTGCTGACATGATTGCTCATAAAAGTGTCAACAGTACCTGATCCTAACACCTGGACACTGTCATTGTATTTAATAGTTACATAAAGAGACAAATAAAGTGCATTCAATCCATTATCCTATTACACTTTATTTTAAGCAATGTAATGTGTTTGATTTAGGAAGTATTTATTTGCATTTAGTGTCTGTAGCATGAGATAAATAAGAATGGCTTATTAAAGAGTGGCTTTAATAAGGAAGCAGTCATGTTTTTCATTGCCTGTTTTTTACTTTGCTATGTGTGTGCACGTCATCTGGATCAGCTTTTTTGTAAATTGTGGCAGCAAACTGTATAATACCCTACTAAAACTGTTTCCTGGTTGTAGCTGATCTCCCAGTCTGCTCTGACTGGTTTGTTAGCTGGTTTTAGAGAGGTTTTAGGTGCTTCTCAGCTGGTCTGTCAAGGGGACCAACTAGCCAATCACTAAGACCAGCTTGACCAGGTGGGAAAAGCAGCAACACCCTTAACCCGCCAGGACCAGCAAACCAACTTAGGCTAATTTAGGTTCTACTTTTGCAATATAACAAAGCTGGCCACTGAGTTCAGTAACTGTCTGAAGGGGCTTTTATTATTTGATATAGATGATATATTACTAAGCTGCAAATTAAATGTGTTTTCGTTTATGTGTCAGGATGTTTATTTAGAAATCTCCTACATGTATGATGATGATGGCTACCAGTCGTACTGCACCGTGTGCTGTGGTGGCAGGGAAGTGCTGCTCTGTGGAAACGCTAACTGCTGCAGGTATGAAACCAGACAGATTGTCTCACGCTTCTCACACGCTCGTTCTTTCACGTCTCACATTCCGCTGACGTTCTGACATTTTGTCACTCTTCACTTCACTAACTCCTTGCACCCCCCCACCGGCTTTCATTCATGCGTTTGTCTTTGTGCAAACACATTTCCTTCATTTATCTGTGATATACGCCACAAGCAAATATTACCAGTCACTTCATTGGTCAAGACAGTCTTGCTACAATGAGGTAATTAGCATGGGCATAGCTGCAGTGTTTAACCTACAAATGGCCTTTGTAGTTCTTTCTCGACATTATATGTATTTTAACACTAATAAAAAAACACTTAACATCCTTAAGCTTTAAAACTGAGGTAGAGAATGTATTTAAATTTTTAAACTCCTCACTCAGGTGTTTCTGTGTGGATTGTCTGGATATATTAGTGGGTCCGGGAGCAGCTAACAGCGCTCGTGATCTGGACCCATGGCGCTGTTACATGTGTCAGCCGCTGCAGCAGTACGGCGTGTTAAAGAAACGCCACGACTGGAGCCTGAAGCTGCAGGAGTTTTTTGTCAATGACAACGGACAGGAGTTTGTGAGTCTCACATTAACCTCTAATACAGAGAGAGATTATCTGCTTCTAAAGCTCTAGAGCTAGAATTATACCACATTTACATGTTTACTGTCATTTATTGCAGGAAAGTCCAAAGATTTACCCTGCGGTTCCAGCAGAGCAGAGACGTCCAATCAGAGTCCTTTCACTGTTTGATGGCATTGCCACAGGTGAATGTGAAGCCTTATTGGGTTTCTTCATTAACCATTTGAATTATCAGTAATCTGTGTAATATAGTGCCAAACATACACTTGTATTCTGCTCTAACATAATATTAACTAACTGGTGCTGTACACATTGTACGTCTAACTATGAATGTATCGTGTGTTGACATGTAGGCTATCTGGTGCTTCGAGACTTGGGCTTTAAGGTTGATGTGTACATTGCATCAGAAGTATGTGAGGACTCCATTTCAGTGGGTGTCGTCCGACATGAAGGAAAAATTCAGTATGTGCATGATGTTCGCAACATTAGCAGAAAAAACGTGAGTATTCTTCAGTTCAAGTCTTGTGTAGTACTTTTGTGTGTTGTAGCTGGACACCTAAAACAGATATAAATATAATCAAATATATTTCAAAGTATATATCAATAAAAATCACATACCAGGGAGTATTTACTTGAAGAAAAATGCACAAGCAATAAATAATTTTACAAAAATAATTTCTGAACAAATCAAAAGCTAATAATTGAAATTGAAATGTATTAAAACAAAGATAAAAATGGTTTGACTCTTGTCAGGAAATAATGTGATGAACTATACCTGTGGTTGCCCTGCCAGGACTCCTGTGTGAACTTTTAGAAGGATTTTATATAACCAGTGTAAATAATCCTGGGGCTAGTTAGTTAGAAGTAACTGCAAATCTAAAGCTAAAGGTTTAGTGAACATAAAGTTGCAACTGGCTTTACTGAAAAAAATTCAAATTTTGCCAAGTACCTGTTGGGTCCCACACTAGACAATAGTGTCAACACAAAGACAATGTCAACTTCTGAAATCTGTGAGACAAAATTCGTTATTAGACTGAATTAGACAAAATAACATTATTTGATTAAATATTAACCTAGTAAAACTAATTCTAAAAATAGGCATTGTTCAGTTTTTCCTTAACTATTTTCTTTGATAAACAACAGTGTTAGTCATTGGCATGGTCACCTTATACACACCTGGCCTGAGATTATTTGTTTAGTAGCATGTTGCTTGTTCAAACAGCACTTGAATAGTCTAATAGCCTCACCTGAGTCTTGTTTTGTAGTCACACCTTTGAGTCTCTGTTTGGCCTCTCACTCATATTCAAACACTCACACACATACACACACACACACACACACACACACACACACACAAAGGCTTGTTCGGCCTTTCCAAATCCCCTGGTTTCAATTAATCCATTCACTATTTCTCTCACCCACACTCTCGCTCACTTACTCACCCATTGTTGTTCCAAAGCTGGATTGGGTGGGATAGTGGAGAGGGCTGCATGAAAGGGCTCTTGTCGTGGAAGAAAAAGGAAAATACTGGAGGGGGTGGCTGGGCCCTTATAGGGTTATCACTGAAACAGTACAAGAATGAAATGGCCTGAAAAGAGCCCAGCTGGAGATACGCTTTCTCACTGGCACACACAGATGTGCAAAGAGTCTTTGCCACAGGCAGTGCACATGCATGAGGATCCCTTAGTTTGTGGACCTTTGAAAGTCTCATTAAATGCCACCCCTGACCTCTATGGCTCATTAAGTGGTAATTACACTGATAGCTGATACACTGATAGACTTTAAATACTTAAATACTTTCAGTAAGTTTCCTTATAGATTTGAACTTCACTGTCAGATGGAATCCTAAACTACATGCTCTTTTATGGTCAAAACAGTTGTTTTGTTGCAGAAATACCAATGATAAAAATTTTAAGAGCAAATGAATGAGTTTTAGTGGCTGGTTGGTGCACCGCACATCTGGAGTTTCAGGCGTGTAGTGCAGTTATACTAACGCTAGGTGGTGCTGTTCTGTCGTTCAGATTGCTGAGTGGGGGCCGTTCGACTTGGTGATTGGTGGAAGTCCATGTAACGATCTTTCTATTGTGAACCCAGCTAGGAAAGGTCTGTATGGTAAGACACTTTCACTTAACGCATGACTGATGTAAATATCATACTGATAAAGACATGCATTAGCACAAATTACTTAAGCTTTAAGAAAGGTACCTGATTTCTTTTTTACATCAGTAAATGTAAAAATCAAAATCATACATTTAGGCATTTAGCCTCTGTTTTTATCCAACACAACTTACAAGATGATTAAAACAATGATGTGATACAGGGAGGCAATAGCATGAACATTTCTTAGTTAATTACTGTCACAATGTTCATTTAGTGTAATACTTAAATATTCTGTAACACTTAACATTCCTGTAGCTCAACTAGTAGAGCATTGCATTAGCAGCGCAAAGGTTGTGGGTCCTGATAAAAATGTATACCTTGAATTCATTGAAAGTCGTGCCATGTCTGCCAAATGAATAAATTTAAATACATTTGCAATTTTATGTTTAGAGGGGACCGGACGGCTGTTTTTCGAGTTTTACCGCCTCTTGAGTGAAGCGAAACCAAAGCAAGGGGAAGACCGACCTTTCTTCTGGATGTTTGAGAATGTGGTCGCCATGAGCGTCAACGATAAGAGAGACATCTCGCGATTTCTGGAGGTCAGTGTGTATGTAGTATGTAATATACAAATCTAGTGTGTAGATATGATTGGTTCAAACACCTTGAGCTCTTTGTAACAAACTTAAGGACCAATTGAACCTGTTGTGTGTTGTAGTGTAACCCAGTGATGATTGATGCCATTGAGGTGTCGGCGGCTCACAGGGCTCGTTATTTCTGGGGAAACTTACCAGGAATGAAGAGGTATTTACAAAGCCTCATGTATCATCTCCTTATATCTCCTCTAGTCTTCTGTCTCTTCTCAAGTGGCTTCAGATCACAATACATATGAAACTGTTGCTTTACCCCTCATGTAACATAAACGTTAATAGTTTTACGGATTAAATGGTTTGTTACAGACCTCTGTGTGCCTCTGGGATGGATAAATTAGAGCTTCAGGACTGTTTGGAACATGGCCGAGTGGCCAAGGTAACATCTTGTTCCATGTTTTAAGGGTATAGTTCAGTGTAGGCATGAGGTTGCAGTCTTGTTTCTATAGGGTGTATAGATATTTTTCTTATAGCTACTATATTTTCTATATGTTTCTATATTTTCTATACGCACACAGCACAGAACCTCTCAGTGTAAGTGCAATGACGCCCCCTGCTGCCTCAGCTGGAGGAATCCTGAAACAATTTCAATATTTTAAAATTAATCACATACAAAAATAACAAAAACAAAAATAAATTGCATTCACTTATCCTATACATGCATTTAAGTCAACCTAAATATAATAGTTCCAAGTTTATTTATAAAGCACTTTTCACAATGGTATTTTGTTGCAAAGCAGCTGTACAAATGCCAAAAAAAAATCCAAGGATATTTACAGTGTATTTGGAAACTTGAAAATAAAACAATGTATTAACATACACACATATACATACGTACATAAACCATAATAGGTGAACAGACTGTGATAAACTAATTTGTTTTATTTCTCAATAATAAAACAGTATTACGTATTCCTGCGAGTATTATAAATATTAATATTTAATTAGTATATTGTATGGAAGTTAAATTTAACCCTGTGTGTCTCTAGTTTGGTAAGGTACGTACCATCACAACCCGGTCTAACTCTATTAAGCAAGGCAAAGACCAACATTTCCCTGTCATCATGAATGGCAAAGAGGACATCCTGTGGTGCACAGAACTGGAGAGGTGTGTCCGCATACCATCTAAAGATTTGATTGGCTGATGCTATCAAAACATTCAGGCTGTATAACAAACAAATATGTCTTTCTCTTATAGGATTTTTGGCTTTCCCGTCCACTACACGGATGTGTCCAACATGGGCCGTGGAGCCAGACAAAAGCTGCTGGGGCGGTCCTGGAGTGTACCTGTGATCCGACACCTGTTTGCCCCACTCAAAGATTACTATGCCTGTGAATAGCACCTGCAAAACACCTTCAGTTAGTCTTAAGTCATGGAGCAAGTTAATCAAACACAATAACAAAGTACAAAACCAAATGTCCTCATTAAAACAACATGGACCTCCAGGACAACAGCTAGTCTCCTAGAATTACAAACAGTCTCAGCTTAAAGGAGACAAGCTGAGAAGCTGGACTGAGGTCAAAGTGGAGACTCTTGTCCATTGGACCAAACAGTAATAGATAGACACTGTGGTGTGATGTGTTGAACAAAAAAAACATGGTCAGTGTTTGTACTAGATGTTTTTAACCTTAATTTTTGAAGCCGTTAGTAGGGTTTCATCTCAATACAAGCTCTACGTATTTCCTTATCATTCACGATCATGAACAAATAACATTTTAATAAACATTTTTACACAGGTTTTATGCAAGAATTGCCAAGCGTTCAAAACAGATTTACAGTATTTTTCTAAAGCTTAGGCTAAAGAATGTACAAAATGCATTTTTTCCGTTTAATCATGTGTAGTGCTGTTATATAGATTACACATGTGACACATTGCCATTGTGTTGGTGGTGTGAGAAAATACTTGAAACTTGCAAACTTGCAAACGCCAAGCTGTGAGCCCTCACAACAATGCATTTAAAAAGATGCGTTACAGGAATCAATGCTCAAGGCATGATTTTACCATGCCAGATTTTATCTCGATTTGTTTGATTTATGGTAGAATTTGATTGAATTTTTATTTCCCCAACTGGACACTGAGACTGTATAGATCGTACAGTGTTTATTCAGTTGACAGTAATATTGCACAATAACAATATAACAGAAGGTGTTTATACAAGCAGAACTACAGGGCATTAGCCTATGCTAAACTTTACATTTTTTCTGACTTTTAAGTAATTAAGACAGAAACCATAAATGTACTGTATTTTAACCTTGAAATTAATGTTTACAGTCTTTTACACATTTCAACTTCTCAATCTTTTAAAGTATTTTCATATACCATACGTTGTAATTTGGTAGATTGACCTCTATAATGAGGGACTGCTATAGAAAAATCTGTTATATAATGATTGTATGGTTTGTTCTCACATAGATACTTTCATTTTACTTAGACTGTTGTTGTCTGTGTTTTACGGTTTCTACATCTCTAAAACAGTGTATTATTTAGCAATTGCTGATATTTAGCACTCTGATATGCCTCATTTGTTAAAAACATTTATGTTTAGTGCCTTTTGAAGAGAACAAATATAGCCTACCATGCAGGTTTTCAGTTGCAAAAAAATGTTTCTTCTTTTTGTTTTACAAACTTAATGCTGTAACCGAAACTAAGACACAGAACAAAATATTACACCTTAGGATATTGTGTAAACAGTTTTTGTTATTTTTCTTTATTTTGCCATTATTATTTTCATTTTAAGTTTTTGTTTGACAGAAAAGAGGAAAAGAGGATGTAGAAACAGCGCACTTGTCATTTTTATATTATAGTGTATACAATTTTAATATCCTAGCCTTAATATTTTGCATAGTAAATCTTACAATTTGATATATGATGCTATTATTTTTCTTATTTTACTTGTTTGTTTAGTAACAATGAAAGCATTAATCTGTATTTTAATGTTAACAGTACTTTTATACAGCTGTTTTATTTTTATACTTTTTCATACTGTTTTTGTATACAGTTTACTGTTCTTTGGGACCTACGGTGTAAAACATAAAAAAGTTAGTAACATGGGCAAAATCAATAAAGACTAGCTGTAAACCAGGCAAATAAATGTGTGAATTATATATTATGTAGAAGAGATTCTTACATAGTACATGTCCATTTGTATTTAGTTTGCTCAAATGTCTAAACTACTAGAACCCTGTTCAATACATTTTATGCATGTATTTACATGGTAAACATACTTATATATACTTACATACTTATAAGCATACTTTTATATATTTATATTTTAAAAGACATATTTCACATATATATGTCGTAGTCTGTGTTTTATTACTACTATTAGTTGTATTCTTTAATTGACAGCTGAGGTAAAGGGATGTTCTGTAATACTGCACTTGTTACATAATGTTATTATGACTAGTTTACACACACCATTGTCTCAGACTATTAAATCATTTTTCATCAACATCTTTCATCCGGCCACTATATCATTTTTGGGTCTAAGTTTACCAAATAGGTTACCATTTAATTCTGCATATATGATACTTTACTGGGACATTCAAAATGAAGCGAAGACTAGAGCAGGACTTTTACTTTGAAATATGAAAGGCAGAATGTTGTGGAGTGACAGCTGCAGTTGTTAAAGTTTCTGTCTGTTGACTGTTAGAGCTTCTTTGGGTTTAAATTGTTGCTTAATCGTAGTTTGCGATGTTTAAAGCGCACAAAATAGCTGTACGAGTGAAGTGTTTGCAAAGTTCACAACAGACAGGTTTGACTTGTTTTTTTTCCCTCTGCAAACATGTTTTGTCGGTCTGGCAGTACGCTTGATAACAAACTAGATATCCATCATTTTGCCAGTCGTAAACACTTTCGTTTGTGAACCGGACTTTTTTAATGAACCTCTTCATTTCATTTTTAATACAATCAGAGTTTATCCTCACCTGCCACCGTATTACTCAAATGAACTTGCTCATTAAATGCAGGGAATAGTATAATTTATACATACTACAAAGTATAGCTCCTCCTATTTTAAAATATCACCCAAACAATGTCTTGGCTTATAAATCATACCTGCATCTTCAGGGATTCAAAGCAGAATATATTCACTTTTATCAACAGAACTCAGTGTTTTGTAGAAAAAACTTTTGCATGTAATTGTAACAAAGAATATGGTAAGTAATAGGAATACTTTGAATTTGAAGCAGTTGAATGGTTTTTATTATGAGCATCAAAATACAAACAAAGTGGATAGAAGTACATTGTTGTGGTAAATTTAAGAAATTTATAATGGTGCCTCACTTTGTTATTTTGCATAAACAAATCTCATTAATAATGTTAATATGCTTAGTACACAAAATATATTAATATATGAATATGGTGTCCCAATAAACCTACTTAAACTATGCACTGAATAGATATTCTTTGATGCAGGTCCAGCGTATCCACAATTTTATACACAAAGCTGTGTGCGTTTGTGTGTATATTATATACATATAAATATATAATATTATATTATATATGCAGCACAGCGCTTGGGCAGTTAATGCACAGCTGAAGTAATAGGCTTAATGATACATTGATATACTGTATAACAGCATATATACTTACACAGTGAGAATAAAGGCATTTATATGTCTGCAGCTGGACAGATCTCTACACTGCTGTTAACAACTCGTATTCCATACCAGCCTGCCCAGTACTGTGTGTCCTGCCCTCCATGAGTAAAGCGAATAAATCGAACTCCAGGTCCATAATCCTTAAAGATGTGTGTCATCTGAATAAAAAGACAGTGCGAATAAAGGGTAACGGTTTACAATAGGGTTCCATTCATGCACATGAGCAATATATTTTTACACCATTTTTAAAATTATTTTTCTAATCTTTATTAATGTTAGTTACGTTTCGTTGAATATTAACTTTTGATAATTGTATTAGTATAAATCGTATTAGGTGAAACTAATATAAACAAATTCTGTAGCAGTATTGTTCAGGATAATGCAGACTAAGTGAAGAATTACCATAGAATTTCTTTTTTTCATTTTAAAATATTTTATTGTATTTAATACATATTAATATGATATTTTATTTATAAACTCACCTGACACCAGTGCTGGTCATTCCACTGTGGAAAATAAACAGTTTGGGGCCGAAAGACACAGATAGGTTGTTTCTTCTGATCAAGTAGCTCTACAGAGATCTCATACTGACTCCCACAATCCCAACGTGGGCGGTACCTGCCCCAAACAACAACACATTACTGCATCCAAAGCCATTTACAGTGCATTCACAGAATACATTTTATCACTATGTGTTTTTCCTGACCATCAAACCCATGCCCTTTGCATTGCAGGAACACTATAAATCAACTGTATCAATAGAATCAATAGGAATCAATAGAATAGAATCAATAAATCAATAGAAAATAAAACTAGTGCTAGCAGGCAGCAAAAAGTGTTCAAGCTATAGGGAAGGGTTAGATTTCAGGTGTTCCTATAGCTCATCTGGTGGAGCATTGCATTAGCAGCACAAACGTTGTGGGTTCGATCCCAGGAAACACAAGCACTGATAAAAATGCATTAAATTCACTGTAAGTCGCTTTGGATAAAAGCATCTGCCAAATGAATAAATGTAAATGTAGATTTCTTTGCCATTGCTAGTAATAGATGGTTAAACAGGTACAAGAAAAAACAATAATCACTCAGTATGCAAAAATTACCAATAAGCAAATAGTGGCCAATCAATTTTTAGAATGCAAATATTTTATCAGTAAGATCTTGAGGACTGAACTTATATTCAGTATATTCATATCAACTGATATTTTTGATCTATTAATGAGTCAGTGGGAGAATGGGGGAGAAAACATGACAAAAGAAGACAATTTTTGAAAAAAATAGTTTTGACTACATGTAAAACTCAGGGCACTTACCAGTCTGATATTTTGATATCAGGTTGCAAGTGATCCATAAAGGCAGGACTGTATCCTTCTTTTTGCAAATTAATCAGCTGTTGCTTTAAACATAACCTGAGGACAAAGTTATTGGATTATTTCTTATATGTTAGGTTTCATTTCATGTAGAAATTAACACACAAACATCTGTGAAGGACAAGAAAACCAAACTCACTCGTAAGAGGTGACAAAGCATTTATCATTTGCATCATTAGGAATTTCTACTGAATTCTCATCTATCTTCCAGCAGTCTCCACCATTCTGTACAATGGTCCACCCAACGAATTTCTCTAATTAAAACACCATCAAGAAGCACAATATATGAATGAATGGATGGCACTACTTTCATTATTTACAGTGCTTTAAAGAGTATTCACATTTGAAGTAGAGAGTGGTACAATTATAGCATTTAATATTTAAGATAATTAAGTCTACAGTTACTGTAAGTGTCATAACAGAAGCCTGGCTTCTGTGCCACTTTTGCCATCTAAAAACATGAATACGCCACAGACAGTAACAACAGAGCATTTAACAGGTTGGAGTGCATGGGTTTGAGCTTAAATTCAACATGTATGAGAACTGTATGAGCTTAAATTCAACATGTATGAGAACTGTATGAGCTTAAATTCAACATGTATGAGAACTGTATGAGCTTAAATTCAACATGTATGAGAACTGTGTGAGCTTAAATTCAACATGTATGAGAACTGTGTGAGCTTAAATTCAACATGTATGAGAACTGTGTGAGCTTAAATTCAACATGTATGAGAACTGTATGAGCTTCAATTCAACATGTATGAGAACTGTATGAGCTTCAATTCAACATGTATGAGAACTGTATGAGCTTCAATTCAACATGTAAAAACTGTTATTACCAGGAATCGTCAATGGCGGACAATGATTGTGACGCGGAGAATGATTTAAAGTGGTTTAAAACATTGTAAAGAAGAGAAAGAAATGGTTAAGAAATGCCATATGTCATCTATTTGCTATATACCTTTAGCTCTGGGATTTTTAAGTAAGTTCCGTCGTTTCTTAGACAGAAAGTAAAACAGACACCAGTCGGTTGGGATTCTGGAAGCGTCGCGCGGCTGGATTCCTTCTCTCCGGCAGCGCGTTTTCCAGTGTGCAGCGCTGTCCACCAGATCCTTCCAGCCATGACACACCAACCTACAGCTCCGAACCACTTGCTCTGCAGGCAGGTTCAGTAAGATCTCCTCGATCACATCTGGAGGAATATCGGATACAAAACCTATGCACTGAAAGAGACAAAAACATTCTTTTCGAGTTTAAATCTATCCACATCCGCGTTATGTACGAACCACGTTTATCTATGAAGTGTTTGGTGTATCAAGCAAGAAAGAACTTACTGCAGAACTGTGACTTTGGTGGCTTGTTGACAGACCCATTCTTGTTATCACTCCTGTGCACCTGGGCGTACAGCTTAGTGTTGGTTTATTGCTTTAAACTGTGTAATAGGCTACACGCAGATTTACACCTGTGCGTCACATGAACGAGAAGCAGAGACCAAGCATCCGTATACGTCAGTTGTGACGTCACAGCCTGGGCCACAGCATTTTTAACTGTAAGGACTTTCTTAAATATAAATATAAATAAAAATTCTTAAATATAAATAAAAAATGTTGTGCTCAAACATATTTTTAACCGCAATGTTACGATTTTGTTCACTAGTTATTACATTAGGTCTCACTAAATTTCTCCTTTGTCGGGAAAAGTACTATAATTCTATAAGTAATTCTATAAGTACTATAAGTCATCTCAAATCTTCTCAATCTTCTTTTTCTAAGTTTTTTTTCTAACTCTGAGAAACTTATGGATATAGACTAAACACAATATTCTATGTTACACGGATGTTTATTTAAAAGAATGCAAAGTAAAGGTAAACGTAAACTTGCCACAGTCTGCAGTCTATCGTATGACAAACTAATTACTAATTACTACTGATCATAATAACAAGCATTAGCTAGGAAATTATAATGGCGCTGTATGCATCCCCTAATTTCCACTAGAGGGAGTTTGGTGATAGATTTTCAAAATGTCAAAACTGTAACACGTAAAAAGTTATTTTGGCAGCTGTAAAAATAGCCCACAACGCATTTCTTTCTGAGAAGAGTGTGACTTTTTTGTCCAATTCTAGATCTTTTTAATTATGTTTCTACAAGGAGAGGAACAATGAGACACGCCCACTTCCAACTACTATAAGAAGAGATAGTTGAACATTGTTTACACCGTAAACAATGGCCAACAATTTTGCGAACAAACTGGACGATCAAACAGAAGAAAATGTTGTCACCGTGGCGGAAAATGAAAACAATCAGCCGGTATATATATTTTTGTAGATACTGATTTATTATTTCTAAATCTGTTAGTTATTAAAACACTATAGTGTAATATTATACATTGGAGATTATTATTTCAAATTGACTTGCCTTTTGAATGTATATAATAGAAATATCTCTTGTAGAAAAATGTGTTTCATTAAAGGCGCTTTTATGTAAACATTGCAATATAATATGGAAAAACAATTTGCATGTGACATGTCAAACTGTTGTAGAAAGCCACGGGTATCCCTTTGTCCAGAAAACTGTGCTATGCCATCGGAGGAATGCCTTATCAAATGACCTCAAACGCCAAAGGCTTTTTCATGCAGATCTTTTTACTTGACGTTGTGAAGGTGGGTGTGACGTGTTAGATGTGGATTTTTAGCCGTGTTAGATGTTTGACTTTTATTGTCATTGACTTACATATACAGTAAGAGAATAAATTTGTTGTAGATGGGGGCCTCCTATGCATCCGTCATTCTCTTTCTTGGTCGAGTTTGGGATGCCATTACTGATCCTCTGATTGGATACGCAGTTAGCAAGAGCAAACGCACCAGAATCGGCAAACTTATTCCCTGGTAAGTGTGAAAAAAGTTTTGTAGCGTAGCAGTTAATAGACTCCTAAAATCTTTCCTGAAACTTTTTGTAGGCAATTCACAGCAGAGATATCTTACACTCTCACCATTTCTGAAGACAGAAATGACAGTGTACTACAGTGTCATCATTCAAATGTATTATTCCAATGTACTCTCTGTTCACACAGGATTGTGTTCTCAATGCCAATTGGGGTCATTTCCTACATCATGCTGTGGTATACTCCCCAGGACACTATGTCCCCTGCCTTCAGTTTTTGCTGGTACTTGGTGTGGTGCTGTCTGTTTGACACCTTCATGAGTGTAAGACCACTACGAACATTATCACCACATGCCAAACAGTCAGGGTTGAATTAAGACCTTAGCTACTGATAGCGCTGCTATAAGCAGGAAGGTGTTGATGGGTGCATTGTGGTAAAAAATAGTGGTTTGTCTAAATAAAATCCATGCCGATTCGGAAACGGATTTTGTGGAATCTTTAATAATTGTATAATAATTACTTATATAGTTTCTTGTTTTTAAAATACATATTTAATAACACATAAATATATAGTTTAGCACTAATAATCAGTGTTTATTTTTGGTAAATATTTATAACTGTTTGTTAAAATTATGTTTTATTATATGTCTTTATAATTATATAAAAACTGATATTTTTGGTTTTGGTTTAAGTTTTGAATGGCTGGTAAAACATTAGTAGATGAATTGCCTGTTTATTTGTTATTTTTAAACCCTGCCCACAGTTATCAGTTTAACACCCCCAAACAACAGAAATCTTTGACTGTTATGGACATTGGTTATGTAGGGAAACCATTTATGCATGTTTTCATTAGTGCTTTAGGTGTTTTTTTTATATTTTATTATGCCTACTTAGAATGAACATTTATTTTAACCTGTAAGCATTTATACATTGATGGTGCCTAAATATATCACGTTTGCAACACTACAGTTTCTAAACAGCTGTGATCAACATGAATAAAATTTTAAGTTTTGTAAATAATTTAAAATATTTTTTCTCTCTTTCTTTCTGCCTCTCACTTAGTGCTGCCATGTGCCGTATTCTTCCCTAAACATGTTTCTCGGAGGAAATGACCGAGATAGAGATTCAGCCACTGGTTACAGTAAGAAACTCTCATTATTGTGAAAGTCACATTATCCACACAAACCTTTTTTTATTACAGATAGTACATAATTTAATAATTTAAATTGACAGCAAACCTTTGTGTATGTAGTCTGTAGCCTTCACTAAAGTTTGTTTTCTATTTTAAAAGAGGAAATAGCTTATCAAAAGCTCTTCTCTCTCACTTTCTCAGGAATGGGGTTGGAAGTTTTCGGAACACTAGCAGGAGCCGCCATTCAGGGTCAGATAGTGGGAGTGTATCATGCCAAGAGGTACCAGGTTTGCAGCATGCAGAATGACACAAATACGATCACTGGCAACCACACACTGGATGACATGTCTGTGAACCTTCAGAATACAGTAAGACTTACTGGACCTCTTACATCACTGTCATACATGTTCAATATAGCTTCCTTTCTTTTTATGCCTAATACTTCAGTTAAGTTTAAAGAAGATGCAATGTATTCTTGTTCCCTCATTTGTATGTGGCTTTGGATAAAAGCGTCTGCTAAATGCATAAATGTAAATGCATTCTTAAAGTTGTGAGAATGCTGGGCCTTTTGTCTGAACCTGTATGAAAGAATGCAGCACCAGTCTAATAATTGTACCGGGTATTAATTATCATTAAGATCATATCATACCATGTCTAAACTCAGCAATACAGTATTTTCTGCAAGAACCTGAAATTGGACACATTAGTTAAGATTATCTAAATGTCAAACGTAACAGGTATGTTATCAGCTCTAGGGCTCATCTTGAGCAGTTTCTCAGGAATGCTAAGTGTTTATTGGCATTTGATTTACCATTTTGTCTTTTCATTCTCTAGAGAAAGGCCTACTTGACTGCTGCACTCATATTAGGAGCGCTGTACTTTCTGTGTTGCCTTCTACTTTTTCTTGGAGTAAAGGAGCAGTTGGGTAAATTAAAATAGTTCATGCCATAAACATCAGAATAAAGTTTTGTTTAATGGCTAATAATAGCAGCAGTAGTTCTAAAATACATTTATTGATTTATTTTATCTAGGCTAATGTAAAGATTTCTGGTATTAATTTCTTACCCTATAGCCCCTCTCAGTAAACTAGATCGTATGAATATGCCATACATGACTGGTATGAACATGGTGGTGTGTCACATTCCATACCTGAAGCTTGTGTTTGGCTTCCTCTTTGCTTCATTAGCTTTCCAGGTAAGAGATTTTTCTGTTTATGAGAATGTATGTTTGCTATGGGTTTGCTATTGATGTTCTCGAAGGGAGATCACCGTGAGAAGACTCCTGGCTCATATGTGATGTGGGCAGTTAAAACAGAGGAGAAATAAATTAGATGTAATAAGAAAACAAGCTCCAGTCTGTTGCTCAAGCATTGCACACAAAGCCAGTGGCGTGTCTTTCTGATCTGACGCAAATGCAGAAAATATTACCTGCTAATTTACATAATGTATGCATAAAATATCTGCACTATTGCTGCGTTTTGTCTTCCCAAGAAACATGACTTTGATATGACTCATCATATGAGTATTAATCATAGTCAGTGACTGGACTAAATCTCATTGTATTGGAGAATGTTAAAGGGTTATGGACATGATGCCTGCAGTATAGTGGTGATAATGAGAACTTTTGTTACAGGTGGCTCAGGGTAATTTTGCCCTCTTCTGTACTTATGCAGCTGAAATGGGAGCATATTTCCAGCATCTTGTTCTCATATTATTGGTGAGGGTTGTATTATTTTGAAGTGTTACCCTAGAGACCTATTTGTACCTGATGAGACC
>JBAJNP010007729.1:0-21869 GCA_036877545.1 Yasuhikotakia modesta | reverse complement strand
GGGTGTCTTTTGTTGTGAGACTGAATTTAGCGACAAGCACTTGTTGTTTACTTGGCTGTTTTGTTTACGTTAACAGAGAGTTTGTGTTAATACGTCTACAGCTATCAGAATGTTATTCTATTACTATTATAAGGTTAGAGACACACAGTCTGATTTATCTAAATCATTTAATGGTATTTCTGTTGACGAAACAAGTGGTTTATATGCGTGTCAGGATATGCATGTTATTGTGCCCCACGTTAGACGCTGTATGCCTTGTGTAAATCATTTCATTTTGTTCATTTGAGAGAATTTGAATGTGAGTTACAATGCAAAACAAAAACACATACCGCTTTTTTATAAGAACATTATGTTTTTTTAGGTTTCACTCAAGATGAAATGTATGATTTGTTTGCTTTTAAAGATCTGTTATTAGATCAGAATCTCTTATTGCCATGTTGGTTCTGAGGGCTGTTTTCCATTCTGTTGTCCTTTCTGCATTTGCCCTGCAGCTGTGACCTATAAAAAGCTACAGTATGTCTTCATGGTATAAAATGTATTGGTTACATAAAACCATTAAATCAAAACAGACCCTTTTAATGCCAGACTTATAAGCACATTTGCATCATTTCTCATACGTAGATCATCAAAAACAACATCTACATTAATGCGTTTAGCAGATATGCATTTACTGCAGTGCATTTGTGCACATGTACATTAATCCATGGGTTTCTTGGAGACTCAAACTTTTTTGCTAGTTATAGTAAGTAGCACAAAAACCAAAACACAACACTTATCTATCAGATTTGAGCAGGTAGACCTGATCAGTGTTTGATATTTATATGCAGTTACAGAAATCACATTTCTGTTTTCATTACAGTTTATTTTGTATCATGCTTAAACACTAAACCATTGTTCTGTATTGTTGTGTTTCTGAAATGGTCTTGCAGCGTCCTTTATTTTGCATTCAAACAAAACAAAACAAACACACTTGAAAGTCAAATGTAGCTTCACACCAGTTGGTTATTGAAAAGACTTCTTATTGAAAAATAATTCATTGTGACAGACTTGTCTTCCAGCTCAAAGAAATGCTGTTTGCATTGATGTGTTTGTCTTTGCTCAGGTGAGAAACAGGACTTGAACAGCACAGAGGAGCCACCGGCATCCCAGGAGAGCATGTGGAGAAATGAGAATTACGAATCTGTTCCTCTGGATTTGAAGGGGACAGAAGAAGACAATTCCAAAGGCCAGAGTGGCTCAGAAAACCCTGAGCAGGATTCTGCTGTAAGTCAGAGCACACAAGGAGACATTTTATCTACATTCATGTCCATGTCTGTTCAGGGACACACACGCATGACCGGTTTGATGTCAGACACTCGTCTTTCTTGACTTTCTCGCTTGGAATAATTTGCTAGTCAAACTATGGAGAAACAAACGGACATTTGAATGCTTCACTTTTGCTCCTTTTTATGACGTTTAAAATGAATTTAAAACTGTGGAGGTTAAAACACACAAATTGTTGAATTTGCATTGTAATAGTGTTCGTGCTATGCAAATACAATAGTTATTTCCATATCATGGCTAATAATATTATGTCTAGTAATAAAAATAAAGCAACCCAAATACATTTCCATTAGCGGCCAAAATTTGCCAGACACATCTTGGCTAGAAACGTTAAGATAAAGCGACTCGTCGCCGTGTTCCAGAATTCCAGATGGTGTAATACTACGCGCTGCAGGTTTTTGCATAATCTGTGGGTGTGTGAAACTGTTTTGTGTACAGAATGAGCATTTAAACGCTCATGTAAATCTACAGAACACACTGGTCACTTTGAAATACCCTCTGACAGCGTGAATGGATTCACACAGTTTTACAATCATTATTGTACAAATGGTTCCAGATTTGGAGTTGTTTGCGTGTTGCACGCCATTATATTCCCAGAGAGAAAGCGCTCTTGGCTCTTTGACTTCCTGCTGTGGGCTGGCCGCAGTGAAGCTGTGTTTTGTGGGACTGCATCAGATACTGTCTCACTGGATGTGTGTGGTGATCCGTTCAACCTCGGGCTGTGGTCTCTGAGCTGGAAACCCCACAGGAGCTGTCTGAAGCTCTGAGCAAAGCTCTTCGCCCCTGACTCTTCCTCGTTCCTCCTCACTTTTTCGTTGCGTGTGTGTGTTTGTTTTACATCACTAGCAGCCCCAACAACATGGCAAGAATACTTACAGATTTCATACAGGAGTCTCAGATAATCACCCAGTAAGCACAGTTAGCAGTGGCTTGTAGATTGGGGGCATTTGTGTTAATGCATCTTGTAGATGCTTTTATCCAAAGTGACTTTTGCGGTGTGTTATATTAGTTCATGTGTTTGCTGGGAAGTCAAGTGCCACACAACAGTTGAGCTACAGGAACACAAAGCTATAGTTTATCATGGAGGAAACTGTAACCTGGTTTTCTGTAGGTAATCGGACTGTCTGACTGTCCCGAACCTCTGAACCTCTGTTGCTGACTGTGTTAATCTGCCGTGGTTCAAGCAGACAGGAAGTCCCACTTCAAACTCACGAGTCAATGTTACTGCGTTGGGCTGCATGAACAAACAGAGCAATGTTAAAAACATTACAGGGCCACAGTGTTCATGCTAATCTGGAAAATCAGTGCATGAATGGATTACTTCTACTTACTGCTGTACATTTAACTTAGGAGTGTTTTAACATAAGAACATGTCACTGCATGTCACTGCATACCCCCTTCATATAATGTAAAAAAAACAGTTTGACAACAATTCAACAGTTTCAGGTTCTTAAATGGTTCTTCATAGCAGTGCCATTTGAAAAACCATGTTTGGTTTTTTACAGAACCATTCAGTCAAAGGTCTTTTTAAAAAACACTGACCATACTTTCTTTTTAATGGTCTAAAGAACCCTTTTCCACTACAAAGAACCTTTTGTTGAAACATAAAGGTTTTACAGATGTTGAAGGCTGTTTATGGACCATGCAGCCAACAAACGTTCTTCTGTGGCGTCCTGAGGAACCTGTGAGAGAAGCATCTGTCACAAGAAATGTACTGAATGTTGCATCATGTCTGAAAATAAGTTTGGTTCAGCGTTTTATAAACTGTCTGATTGTCTTTCTCCAGAATTCTCCAAAGACAGATGAGGGTCAGAGGCACTCGAAACAGAGCCCGTTTTTCCAGGATGGCAAGAGGCGTGTGGATTACGTCCTCACCTACCATGTGGAGAAACCTCAGAGCGCTCATAAGAAGTCCTCTCACTCCTGCCTGAGGAGCTGGTGCTGCAGATGCAGAGGAGGTCCTGCCAAAGCCGCAGAAGACCCTGAACTGGCCGCCCAGCAGCAGAGGCTGGATTACCACGAGGACGACCAGCGCCTCCGCAGGGAGGAGTTTGAGGAGAACCTGCATCTGATGGGTCTGCAGATGGAGAGAGAGGAGGAGGTAAGTTTTCATTAACACGTGGTTTTAGGAGGAAACGTGACGTGAGTCTTCATGCAACATTTTTCCATGCAATAGTTTATTTATTAATAAATGTTCTGTCATCATTTAATAACCTGACCATCTGTCTTCTGTGGAACACAGGAAGAAAATATTTAAAAATTAAAAAGAAATGTTTCATTTCTATGAAAATGGACTTGATGGCGAGAGAAGTTTCATATTTGGGTGAACTATCACTTTAAAGAGAGGCTGTGTGTTATGAATAAGTTTTGATGAACTTTTGGACTTTTAAAACAAATTCAGGTTTAAGAGACTCACTCCCACAACAACATGATAATCAGTTGTTGAGTCAGTGTGTCAGAGTTGTTTCTCAAACAGAATGCTTTTAAAAAATCCACAACTATGAACTTATAATGTTTCTGACATGTGTTGTCCAGCGATCTGGTGATGTGTTGATATCCTGCAGAACATCGTTGTCTAATGCCATCTGTTACTAACCTGAGCTATGAGGGGACTGTCCCTTCCAAACTTCTTGTTTCAACACATCACCACCAGACACATTTCATGACGTTTAAATCTCAACTGAACTGATTTTTGCTGTGATGTTCACAGATGACTGTGATTCTGTGATGATAGATGTGATGATAGATGTGATGATAGATGTGATGATAGATGTTCTCATCAGATCGTCAGAATGTTTTTATGGATGATAATAAACTGAAGTATTAGTTTATATTCACTAGGATTAAAACAGATTAGCAGCTCTTTGAAAAGGGGCAGGAAATTTACTTCCCAGTTTAACTGGTTTGTGTTCATGAGGATTATCTGTTTGTTTTGTTGTAAGATAAGATGCTTCTGTTCTGAGTTATGCTGCTATAAATGTATGTTTTTGTAAGACAGATATGTGGAAAACAACATTATAAACTTTTTCTGCATGAAAGAACCGTGGAACCTCTGGAGGTGGAACCGCTGGAGGTGGTTGCTAAGGTGTTGCTATGTGGTTGCTGAAGTGTTGCAGTTGACAGGGTAGTTCTGGGTGGTTGCTAGGTGTTTTTTACTTGTCTTTAAGCCTTTTAACATTTTGTGCTTTGACTGTATATCAGAATGTTAGTCAGGCAGAAAAAGTCTGGCTCAAACAGTAGAGCACAATGCTAGCAATGCTAAATTCTCCTTTACAGGCGGTGTATGAAGTGATAAAACATCACTCTTAATGTAAGTGGCTGTTGGTCAAAGCATCTGGACAGAACATTTTGTAAACAAGCATTTCATCATCCTAGCAAAGATCATTAGCCTGAGAACTGGGACAGTTAATAGCACATTTCCTCTCAGTCAGATTATTTTTATTCTGTATGATTAGTTATTCATGTCTGTAGCATAAACAGCAGTAGATGTACAATATCAAACCTGACTGAAGGCATCAACTTCACCAAACGCCACAAATCAAACACGTCTGAGGGAAAGAATAATTAAACACGAGAACCATTCACAAAACCGACAAGAACAAAATCTCTTTTTGAGTTTAACACGCTGTTCTTACAGAGCACCAGAAAAAGAAATAAAGTTAAATCTATTCCCGTGGAGAGGGAGACCGCTGCTGCGTTTCTGAGGCTGAAAGAGTGTTATGTAAGATTTGCTTGAAATGACCCACTCTTGTTATAACATCACATCCCACACAGCGGGTCGAACCCTGTCTGATCGCTCCCAGTCACCGATGAACAAACGGACTGTTTGTTCAAACACCTTCACGACTGTTTGCTAAATGAAACCGTAATTTTAAAACATCATCACGATTAGTCAGTTGTGATCATTTGGGTTAAATTAGGAAAGGACAGAGAAAGGTTTGTTACACTGCCAGGGTTGTGTAAAAATACACAAACATCAGTTAGTGAGCGAGTACATAACGGATCAGTGTTTAAAACGCTCTCCTTTCCTCCCCCGATTCACAGTGGGAAGATTATAAAAATGATTTAGAGTTTAATCTGTTGGGTCCGATTTTCTGGAAAATGATTTCAAAATGGATAAAGAAATGTTTGTACAGTAACCTGCAGTTGTACGTTTCAGACAGAGATGGTGATGTATAAGTTATGAATAGTTGTTCAGGAAATCACTGGAGGTATGATTCTGAGGTAATAGTTTTAAATAGGGTTGGCCTTTTGATTATTGTCTGCCATCACAATATAAAAGGACTCATTTTAATATTTAGCAACACCCTGACATCCACCTAGCAATAGCATAGCAACCCTAGGGCGATAACTCAGCAGCGTGTTTTGCGCAGACGGACTTCACTCACATTTTCTTGAGAAACTTTTTTGTCTCGCTGAGATCTTGCTCCTGAGGGAAGGCTGGTGATACACTGATGTTTGTTTTCCTCTGGCTTTCAGACTGAAATTCCAGGAGTGGGTTTTCTGAAGATCCACGCACCCTGGGACGTTCTCTGTCGTGAGGCAGAGTTCATGAAACTCAAAATGCCAACGATAAAGGTATGCGTTGTTGAATCCACAAATGCTTTCTGTATACACACCTGGCGCGGATCTGGTGACATCATCATCTGCTGACATCATCATGTGTCCCTTTCAGAAATATGAAGTCCGCTCGGGAAACACCGTTGTGGAGAAGATCAACAAGTTCATGCACAAAGCCACCGCACCTCTGCGACCTAAAGTGGGGAACAGCGGAATAGAAAACGAGAAGCACCTCTCGTACACGTTCTCTAGAGAGAAACGACATCTGTAAGTTTCCAGTCATGTGCAGCCATGAGTTCATTCCAAACATGCCTCAAGATTCATTAAAGAGACAAGACAAACAAAAATGTCTTTGTTCTATAGAATTTAAAAGCAGCTTAACTCTTCTGTACATTTGAATGAGTTCAAGCTGTCAAAAACACACGAGAGCAGCCTGTATTTTAACTCCTGTCCTGCCTGACAGCAATAATCCCCATAATAATAAAGGCTAACGTTATTTCAAAGTTCTTTCAAAACAATCCAAAAATGTTCTTGCAATAACATTAAGCAACTTTTTGTTACTTAATGGAAATGTTAGAGAAACGTTTTTACAACCTAATGTTGTTAGCTGGGTCCTTTTGTCTACCACAAAAAAAATCAAAAGGCACGTAAACAACAGAATTTTGTCTCTGAATTTTTCACATTTGTTCAGTTAGTCTAGATTATTAGATGACATTTTTACAGAAGGTCTGTAGCTTCATTCTGCATTGATGTGTATGAATAAAAACGTCAGATGATGTTGACAAATGCTCTTTAAGTTTAGATCACCATGAGAAGTAATTGATGAACTTTACTGTACTGAAATGTGACAGATGGTCACTAATAATTCTCAGTACGCAATCCACACACCTGTCAGCCTGCAGTATGTTATTGCCAGAGGGAAAATTCACTGGAGAGCAGAAAGGAGTAAATAAATCTAACACTCTTTATAAATAAAACATCTCTCTCTCTCTCTCTCTCTTTCTCTCTCTCTTTCTCTCTCTCTCTCTCTCTGTTCACAGCTTTGATGTATCTGACAAAAACTCCTTCTTCGACAGCAAAACCAGGAGCTCAATAGTAAGTAGCAGTTTGTCTAGAAAATCACCTGTTTATTTCTGTCCAATCAGAGACGATTTAAGGGCTGATGTCATCGGCCTCCTGATTTGATTATCAAAGCAGTCCTGCGTCTTTTTATAAGAAAATGCCAATATCATCACAGTTGTTGTTTTTGTGGAGTTATTTAATTTAATCTTTCAGCTGCTTTAATAAATGCTGCAGGTTTTAAATGTTTATTTTGCCAGATCGAGCAAGATATTTAAATTATTAGTTGTTTGATTTTGAGTTTGCTATCGCCAGTACTTATTTCTTTGTGTTTTTCTTGTGTCTCTGTTTGGAGACGTAAATGTTGCTTTGGAACAATGTAAAAAAAAAAACAGATTTCAAAGTCATTGAATAATTTTCTTTATCAGGTGTATGAGATTTTAAAACGAACAAAGTGCACGAGGGCCAAATACATCATGGGTGAGTGTTCTGCCCCCGCTGCTAGTGCATCAATCATCTGCATACGTTTGTCCTTTAAAATAGAAACTACAAAGGTTCGTTTTTAAGTGTCCTGGATGTTTTGAACAAACATGAATTGTCTTACTGGTTTCGCAGGAATCAGCAGTCTGCTCGGCAGTGGGGTCTACACCGCGGCGTACCCCCTACACGACGTGAGTTCTTCACATTGCGAGCGAGTCTCCAGATCTCTCCAATACATGTTATTGTTTTTGTAATTAAATGTCATTGTTTACGTCACAGGGAGAGTATGATGATCCTCTCGCTGAACCGAATGACAGAAAGGTAACAAACTGTTTTAAATTTACTAAAATTACAGATATATTTTATAATTTTGTAACCTGTGACATTGGGACTTGAGATTTTGGGACTGTGATTAATATCTGGGAATGTTGTAACATGTTTGTTGTAACGTGTGGAGATAAGAGACTGTAATCAGTCACATGTGTGAACAGCGACTGAAGATCAAATTCATAAATATTTATTAGTGATTTATTTTACCAGCGTCACCTTTGGCTCGACCGCGGACAGTTTGTAGGCGGGTTTCTCTTGTTGTGAAACTTCTGTGTAACGTTTTTGTTCTGAAACCCTTTTACAAAAGTATAATTTGATCAAAGCCGTTTTGGGCTAAATTGAAGTGAACTGGGGCTCATGTTCCTTCATCTGTGAAGGTTCTGTTACGTTCCGATGTGTGGAGAGGCATTACATTCTCTCAAACTGCTTTTATTGCTACATGAATTGTCCTCTGGATGTTTCTGGGAAACCGTTTCACCTGTTTGGACAGTTTTACAGCACAAGCGTGTGGCCCAGATTAAAGCTCTCAGATGTTATTATCCTGGTTAAAAAACGTATAAGGACAGATTGAACAATGGCTCCTAAATCTGAAGACCTTATGGAGCTGGTGTGGAGGATCTGCTCACACAGAGCAGAGACTTATTATCAGCGTGTGGAAATCACCACGGCAACAAGATCATTTCCTACATCATCCATCTGTGAGCAACGTTTCTGCTGCCGCCGTTCTCAGTAAATGACTTATGACTCCACAGAAACTCAGTCATTTTTAACTGGACCTGGTTTCATTTTAAAACAGGTTTAAAAGTCGAGACACACGCTGCTAACGGGGAACCTTCTCAGAATGTTGGCTAACGTTCTCTAGAAGTTCTCTTAAAGGGTTCTTGTTGTAGCGTTAGTAGAACTTTTTTAACATTATATATTGTATATCAAAAGTGTTTTTCTTTAGTAGTTAGTGGAACCTTTGAAAACATTTCAAAATTTAAAAATGTTAAACTTAATTAAATGTTGAACTTAATTTTTAACATTTTGTTACGTAATGGAAACGTTCTTACAACCTAAATCTGAGTCTCTGTCGTTATCTGCAGTAGCTTCACTTGCTGTTGTCATGTTTCCAACCACACTCGTATTGCCATGTCAGGTTTCACCGGTAGGAACAGGAATACGGAACGATGTAAAGATTACAGCTAACTCAACACTAAACCAAAACTAACCAAAACATTATGTTGTCATGTTATCACAACCAAATTGTGTTCCAGCTAAACAAATCTTAAAAACGATGTTTTTGTGTGTTAACAGTCAGTAACATCATAAAATAGTGTATTTAAACACACCTTTATTAAAAACGTGGCTTGCGCTGCAGGCTAGAGATCTCGCTGTGTTGTAAATCAGTCTGTGTTCTCTGGAGTAATTTGTCAGTAAGAACTCATTCAGATCTGTACATTACATTACGCTCCCGGTGCACCGAGCCACAGTCATTCTAAACAACTGACATTGTTTGTTTGTCTTCAACAGCTTTCAGTAGAAACATCTATTATTTATGCCATTCCCTTCATTCGCTCGTATATTTGAGCTGCACAGATTAAATGGCATCGTTGATTCCTGATGTATGTTGTATGTTGTGTGTTTGCAGCTGTTATATGAGGAATGGGCGAGTTACAGCATATTCTACAAATACCAACCCATTGGACTGATCAGGTACTTTGTTGTGATCTGTGTTTGTTTACAGTCCAAAATTAACTTACATCACAGCTGAGTTTTTACATTAAAAATGCTTATTGCTGTGTTGTAGTTTCCATAGCGATTTATATTTTTGTCATTCAGATAAATGAACGTTTCACGTGTGTCGCCAAAACTGGCAAATTATGTTTTTTTTAGCATACAGTTTGTGTGTTTTCACATCATTATCATTGATGTCGATGAGTAACTTCACTGCATTTATTTAACTTGCCTCTGTCTTCAGTTTGAACCCTGGATGTTTTCCTGCTGCTGTTGAATAGACAGTAATCTTCATTTTCTGAATTTTTGTTTTATTATGTTCCCTCTTTTACTGCTTGTATCTCCAGGAAGTATTTCGGTGAGAAAGTGGGCCTGTACTTCGCCTGGCTGGGCGTGTACACGCAGATGCTGATCCCCGCAGCCGTCGTGGGTGTTATTGTGTTCTTGTACGGCTGTGCCACTGTGGACGACAATATCCCCAGGTGAAGCCTTATACCCACTGAACTTTTGATTCAGTCAGTTACTGTAACTGCTGTTCTGACACGACTCTTAATATGCGATCTTCCCCTCCCTAACATGTTTACAGGTACATAAATTAGCAGTCGGTTACTGAGTTTCGACAAACAGGGTGTGTTGCGTGGACAAGTTTAATAGACACATGCGTATCTGTGTCATCAGTTCAAACGCGTTCCAGTGTCTCACACCCTTGGAAACATGTCCTGACAACATCTTAAGGCCCAGTGCAGTTTTCCTCAGTGTCTTTGAACTTTATGGCTAGATATTTAAGGAAGAATATGGCCAGCCGCTTATGAAAGTAATCGCAACCGCACTTCTGAGAGAAATGGAGGAACGCTGCATTGAGTGGTAATTACAGAGTTTTGAGT
This sequence comes from Yasuhikotakia modesta, assembly GCA_036877545.1. Taxonomy (NCBI): domain Eukaryota; kingdom Metazoa; phylum Chordata; class Actinopteri; order Cypriniformes; family Botiidae; genus Yasuhikotakia; species Yasuhikotakia modesta. The sequence goes on along the minus strand of JBAJNP010007729.1, from coordinate 11,517 downwards.
GGGTATGTAATGGGCTGTAATGCATCATATAATGAGACTGACTCACTGGCGTTCATTAATTTTGAAGATGCCACAGCAAGGACAATAAAACTGAGCGAACTGCCTACCAAGTAAACATTTAATGGTGTCAGAGGCTCACGATGAGAAGCCTGTTCTAAAAGGTAGGCAGCAACATTTTGCTGCCTTCTAAGATACCTTGAACGCCCAGATTACAAGGAAGTAATTTACATTTTCAATCCCACAGTTCATTGCTGTGAGCTGTGTAAGAATATTGGATGTCAAGATGGTGGATGTTTTAAAAGAAATGTTGACTAAAAATATGATTTTTAGATTTAGTACTTAAAGGTAGGATGGGCAGTTTTGTCGAGGCTAGCAATAGCAAGCGTATAGTTAGACCACTTTAATAAGTGAATACCACAAGGATGTGAAGACTTTCAACCAGCATAACAGAAATGTTTCTAGAAAAGACGGCCCACCCTGCTATTATATCTAACAGTATAAATAACTGAATAAATATGAATTAATTTGGCAAAATGTAAGCTTATTATGCTTATTATCAAGAATCAAGTCAATGATAGTATGCTAATTTCAAACTAATGTCTGTTCTGTCCTGTGTGCACATAGATTATTTCAGAAAAGCCATTTTGTTTGGAACGCTGTCTCAGAAGGCAGCTGTCTGTAGGCAGTGTGAGGCAGGTGGCTGAGTGATGTCTTGGATGAGAGCTGGATGCGCTGTTATGCGCTTTTTCAGACAAAACAAACACTGTGATTATCGAGCGCTTTCAGGGAACCTTTGTTTCAGCGTCTGTGAGGCGTGAACAGATGACCGCTCTGATGTCAGGATGGTTATTTGTGTTCACAGCATGGAGATTTGTGACGAGAGGAACAACATCACCATGTGCCCCATGTGTGACCGAGTCTGCAGTTACTGGGAGCTGGTGACGGCCTGCGGCACGGCCCGGGCCAGCCACCTGTTCGACAACGCGGCCACCGTCTTCTTCTCCATCTTCATGGCACTGTGGGGTTGGTGTTTCTCGTGTTTTGTTGATGCTGTACGCCAGCTGTTGTGTACTGTACATAGTGAGGACACTCGTGACACATGTTTGTGCCCTGATTTCACGCTCGCTGTCTCACTGTTTCTCTTTAATCCCCTCCACCCTCTGTGTTCATTCCTGCTGACACGCTGAGCTTAAAAAGCAGATTATTTTAGCTCAAACGCTACATTTGATCCCTGGAAGCTACAGGCTTTAACTTGGAAACCGTCAGCCCAGCTAACAGGGAATGTTCTCTCAGCGTATGTTGAGAACAAAAAGTTACCAAAATCTTTCCTGCATTAACATTAGTAGAACTTTTAAGTATATAAAAAGTGTTGTTCTTTAAAATGGTTAGAAAATGAAATATGAACATTAAAATGTTTTTTTATTATTTGTTCATGTTTAATGGACATTTTTACAACCTGAAATCTAATATACTTACAGCTAGTGGATACGCCCTAATTGCTGATATGAAAGTGATGTTGTGTTGGGGTGATTGGCCTGATATCTCACACACACACACACACACACACACACACACACACACACAAACACACACACACACACACACACACACAGCAGAGTCATCTAGCAAATATTTACAAAGTTGTTTGTTTGTTGTTTCTCAGAATTCACTCTTGACACCTTTAAGTTTCACTTTGTTGTTATCAGGCCTCAGTTCACTCTCCACAAATTCATACTGTCAGTAACAAAGAAAAGGCTTCAGATGTTGAGGTGTAACATTAACCAGAACTTCTGTTTTCTCCTTTTTTTAAAAAAGCACATATAGCATCCGCTGCTCTCCAGCTTAAGAACCTATACAGGAAACAGACTTTATAATAAGAAACTCTGTTGATACTTTAAGCATTAGAAGAAGGTTTATTGTAGGAGACAGCGTGTGTCAGTATGTGAACAGATGTTCTGCTCTGTTACACAGCCACTATGTTTATGGAGCACTGGAAGAGACGACAGATGCGGCTGAATTACATTTGGGATCTGACTGGATTCGAGGACACAGAGGTGAGTCACACACACCCATGTTGATCGAGTAAATAGTTCATATAAGACGTTGATGTACGAGACGATAATAATATGGGTGTATGTGTGAGTTGTAGGCGTGTTGTGTTATTTTCTTTGTCTTGCTCGTATCCCGAAGCTTTATTGTGGATTAAAACACAAGAAGTCTGTTTTTAATTGATTCAGTGCCATGCAATCAAACTGTTTTTTGTTTTGTTTTTCTCCTGTTTTTGTGTAGGGGGAACAAAAGGTTTGGAATCGATTCCTTGCCGATATTAAACCAAATGTGTTTCTTTTTTCTAACAGTTGCATTTTCAGTACTAACCAATCCTTCATTTGATCTTTAAAGTGTTGAAGCATCCGTCACACATTCCTGCTTGTGTTCAGTGCTGCACCAACACCTCTCGCTTTCTTTCCTCCCACCTCTAACGTCAGGCGCTGCTGGCTGTCTCTCAGCCGTCGTCTCGTAAGGTCTTTCTGGGCTCGCCACTCTTTGTGTGGATCAAATCGGGAGGTGGAAAGATACTAAAACCTTCAGCTGCTGAATGTGAAAGGAATTTGTGATTTGTGGTGCTGAGAGCTTTTGGTTTGAAGGATTTTTACTTTCACTGAATGTCAGTGTGTCACCGTTACCAGATTTTCAGTTTCTGTTCACTGCACATGACTGCGTCGTTCTCTAGCTGTCTCTCTCTCTGTCTCTCTCTCAGTCTCTCTCTGTCTCAGTCTCTGTCTCACTCTCTGTCTCTCTCTCGGCTGTATCACACCAGTTCACATCAGAGTGAATCTGAATTCTGTTCACACTGTGATTCAGTTTCTCTCTCTCCCAGAGTCAGCCGAGAGCCGAGTACGAGTTCCGCGTGATGAAGAAGAGCATGAGGAAGGAACCGTCCATAAAGGTGCGTCTTCATCAGTCTCAGGCACAGATGGTGAGACCCACGGACCATCTGGTGCATGTCGCATGCTATAATCTGATTGGCTGGCTGCAGTTTCTGAGAATCAGAACCCACCTTCTGCCCCCTTAGTTTGCATCACGTTTGATCACAAAGTGACAGTGCAGACATGTTATATCACCATCATTACTGTAACGCTGCATGTGATGGAATGTCTCCAAATATTATCATCATACAATAAAACAAAAAAACAGCTGAGAAAGTTTGAGAGCATTCAACTTTTAATCTTTATTCTAATAATAAAAAGCTGTTTATTTCACTCAAATCAGTGTTATATCAGATTTCTTATTTTCTTGCCCCCCCAAAAGGAGCATTGTGATTGGTCGTTCTAGATGTCAGTCAGATGAGAGTTTCCTGTGTTTGTGATCAGTATCAGCTGTAGTGTGGATCAGCCTTTGTGCTTTGAAATGTCTGGCCCAGCACAAATGTTGATTCCTGTATTATTTGTGTGTTGGTTTACAAATGTTAGTGGTGTTGTTGTATGTAGTCTGGATTATGACGCTCAGTAGATGTTGACCCAGATCGCTGGAGTATGACGTGACGCACAGCTGTGTGTCTCACAGGTTGTATTTGCTCTGTTTAACTTGTATCTGTGAGGCATTAGGGATTAGAGCTGCAGGCCCGGGTCTGTCCAGGTCCAGTCAGCTCTGGGTTTGCGTCGGGTGCAGGGCTGCTGTTATAATATGGGTGTTCTGCTGGCATTTCAGACAGGGAAACAGAAGCTGACCTGCACTGACAGGATGCCGGCGTATATGACCATCATCATCATGATGTGCTTCCTGGTGAGAGTCATTCATATGTTCTTACATGGGTTAATAAAGTGATGGGTGAAGATTCTTGAGTTTTCATGGCTGCCATGTTCTGATCACATGACCAGCTGAATATTATTTCAACTATGGTTGACTAATATGCCTGTAAATATGCAGTGCACATATGCAAATACACACTGTAAATATTATATATGTGTGTGTTCACTATTTCAGTGTTTGTGTGTGTGTGACTTATGGGATAAATGCAGAGGGCAAATTCTGAGTATGAGTTACTAAACTTCACCTGCATGTAAATAAATATAAGGTGTGCCTTTAAATCTGCTAGCTTACCAACGTCTGTTTCTGTGTGTGTGTGTGTGTTGCAGATTTTCGTGACTCTGGCCATTGTGTTCGGTGTGGTGCTATACAGGATCTCCATTAAAACTGCTCTGCACATGAGCTCCACTGCCAGCCTGAGAACCAACATCAGAGCCACAGTTAAAACCACAGCGGCTGTCATCAACCTCATCATCATCATCATCATGGATGAGATCTATGGCGCCATCGCCCGCTGGCTCACCATTCTCGGTACATCAGCCGCTCTCCTCCAGACATTTACCTGAGTTTGAAGGCAAACGCTTTACAGTGTGTGAAAATGTTTCCTGTCAGAGGTGCCGAAAACGGACAAGAGCTTTGAAGAGCGGCTGATCTTCAAGACATTCATCTTGAAGTTTGCGAATGCGTTTACTCCCATCGTGTACCTGGCGTTCTTCAGGGGCAGGTGAGAGTTTAACAGCCTCTTCATGTGAATCTCCACCTCACACACTCTTCATCTCCTTCTGTTCGCTCTCTGCAGGCTGATTGGACGGCCAGGCAAATATATTTATGTTCTGGGGTCTTACCGGATGGAGGAGGTACACGTCTGTTTTAATCCTCTGTGTTTGGAGACATACTTTAACTGAAAATGAGCAAAACCTTCTTCTGGGCAAAAATATAGTAAATGAAAGTGTTTATTGATTTATTTATTAGTTTTTCTGTGAGTTTTCTAGGACTAATGTGTGAGTTAAGGTATAAATATAAAACAATATAATGCAAAATACTGTTTGCTAACACATGCAATAACAAATATTTGTTTGTGTTTATTTATACATGCACACACACACACATATACACACACACACATATATACGCAAGCATAATCCATTTTTAAACATTCACCGTTCTCGTACCCCTCATCCATGAAGACTAACCTAGTTACCTGAGTCCTGATGACTAACACATGTGGAGGTGTAATGTGTGTGTGTGTGTGACCTGCAGTGCGCTCATGCAGGCTGTCTGATGGAGCTCTGCATTCAGCTCTGCATAACCATGCTGGGAAAACAGCTGATCCAGAACAACCTGTTTGAGATTGGCATCCCGTGAGTGTACACACACACTCACACACACGCTGACACACTGCCAGAACAGAGGAGTGTGTTCACCTGTTCCCACTGCACTGCAGGTGTGGTCTGTACCTGTCATGACATCCCTGATTCAGGATTAATTACCGTTAATTGTAAATGTCATGCAGGAAAAACCTCAGATAACCTTTGACTGCAAGTGACTTTAACGCAGTGCCTGTCTCTGCAGGGATGGCAAATGTGTTTTTGCAAATGCAAATTTTCTGGGCTGGGAGTTATTGTGCAGCCTCACATTAGTAGAGACAGATTTGGTCAAATGAATCAAAAAACAAACACAGACGAGAAACTGTTGAAACCCATGAATGTCTGAGGAGGTTTTTGTGTAATCCGGTCAGTTAAGATTCCATGTTGTCCTGCACATAATCACGTGATTAAATGTGCGTGTGTTTACCTGGTTATTACCTGTGAGAAATGCTGAGTGAATATTTCTGCATGTGTGCGACAGTAAACTGAAGAAAATGCTCCGGCAGCGCAAGCTGGACAAGAAGCAGCAGGAGGAGCTGAACAAAACCCTTCAGCGTCACGAGAAGGACCACTTACTAGGGCCCTTCGTCGGACTCAACCCTGAGTATATGGAAATGAGTGAGTCAGGCGCCCACGCACACACACAGACATCAGCATCCGTTTGTGTTCTCTGCTGTTCTCCTGCAGTCCTGTGGAAACACGACTTTATTAGGAAGTCTTTTGTAATTACAGGGTCCTGTTCTGAATAATTAATCCTTACATCGTTCTTTACACTAATTGAAATGCCTAAACCCAGTTGGGCAGGTGTATCTCTCACTCCTGCTGTATGAAGCAACATTATTGGTTATTCAAACCCCAGACAGTGTGTGTGGTGAGGGGGGGTCTCATCCGGCCTCAGGCTCTTTCTCTGTCCCCCCTCATCGGAGCTGCAGCGTGGGCTGCTTTTCTGCTATCACAGATGCATTATGGGTCCAAAGGGGGCTGGCCGAGCAGCGTGAGATTATGAGCTTTAGTTCTGGCCTGCATTCATTAATAACATGCCGCCCCCTCATCTATTCCTCCCTCCATCTTCATCTCTCCATCCTGTCCTCTTCGGTTCTCCACCGGTCGTTTCTATATTCCTGAGCAGAGGCCAGAAACAAGCTAGTGCTCTGTTAGCGACACAATGACTCTGAGTTTTACACATTTCAGTTTAGATTTTAACATCTTAAATGAAACAGAAGTTGAAAAGTAAATGCTGTCTTACACAGAGATCAGTCAGATCACAATAAATGTAATTAACATTTACATTACGAAAAATAGATGAACTTGGATGAAATAGATGAATTTTCATGTGATCTTGAAAGAATTTTCCCAGCATGTGGTTTGACTGTGTTTGGTAACATTGTATGTGAGTTGTGTTGTCGTGTAACTGTGTGTCGTGTTTCCAGCTCTTCTGTGGAAGTTTGACTGTTGTTGTTTCTTATCTAGTCATCCAGTTTGGGATGGTGACCCTGTTTGTGGCGTCGTTTCCTCTGGCTCCTCTGTTTGCTCTTTTGAATAACATCATCGAGATCCGTCTGGATGCAAAGAAGTTTGTCACAGAGCTGAGGAGACCGATTGCTGTGAGGGCCAAAGACATCGGTCAGTATCTGAACACCCGTCATTTTCATTCTTATGATAACATGGAACCGACCACATCTTGGGTTTTGTGATGGTAGATCTGTGGAAATAATAATCATTTATATTTAAGCTTCCAAAGTGACTTACAGATCATTCTAGCTCTACATCTGATCATTATGTGTTCCCTATGAATCAAACCCACAGCCTTTGTGTTGCTAGCACAATGCCCTACCAGTTAAACCACAGGAACACTCACCAGTCAGTGTTTCATATCATGATATAATCATTGTGACAACTTGCCCTATATACAGAACAGCAGTGACTGTACACGGCCCAGCAGCGATTCATGTATTTGCATTTTTGCTGTAATTGTCACAGAAGTAATTTGTGGATTTTCTCAAAACCACAGAAATTGTGCTGCAGGTGGTTTTAATGACTGAGTGTTGACTGTAAAGAGATGATAATGCTGTCTGTAAATACACTTTATGTAAATACACTGTCTGTAAATACACTGATGTGTGTGACAGTGTGTGTGTGACACAGTCATTTATCACCATCTAGTGGTCGTACTGCTTCTGTAACTAATTGTCATACAGTTTTTAAATTCAAAACCTTAAAGACATTAGAAATTGTTTTACCTAATGTCACAATGCAGATCATGTCTTTAATATTTTTAGGACAGTTTTTTAGGACAGACAAAATGAGAATAACAGTCTCATAACTAATTCAATTATTTGTAGTAGTTGTGTAAAAATACCTAATTAATAATTATTAATAAAAAATGTTTTAATTAAAGCATTATGCAAATTAATTGTTTTCTTTGTTAAATATGACTTAGTAATTGAATGTTTTGCTTCTGGGGCAACACAATAGTGTATAACTCACTGTAAGTATAATTATATTGTGTAAAATTTGTGGCCTCTTGTGTAATTTGTGTGTTTTTGTCTTTAAGGAATCTGGTACAATCTTCTGAGGGGACTCAGTAAAGTGGCCGTCATCGTTAATGTAGGTTTTCACTCTTATGTGTGATAGAATCTGCAAACCTCTCATCTGAACACAATAACGTCAGAACTGCTGTTCTGTTCATTTATAATCCGGCGGCTGCAGGAGGTCTTACTGTATGTACAGTATCAGAGGTTTAAGTAATCCTGCGCTCTCATTTCACAGGCGTTTGTTATTGCCTTCACCTCGGACTTTATCCCGCGTCTGGTTTATCAGTACATGTACAGTCCAGACGGGACTCTGCACGGGTTTGTCAACCACACCCTCTCCTATTTCAACGTGAGTGACTTCCAGTCCGGCACTGAACCCATGGAGCCGCTCAACCTGGGATACAAAGTAGAAGTTTGCAGGTACTGGAGTCAGTTTGTTTAAAATTAATTTTGTTTGTTTTAATTAGCGTAAATAATTGACTTAAAATGAACAGGGTTTGTGATACTGTATATGCAGTAGCGTGATCGTGTTTCTGTTATGCTTAGATATAAAGATTACAGGGACCCTCCCTGGTCTGACACACCGTATGAATTTTCGAGAGAGTTCTGGGCGATTCTAGCGGCCCGACTTGCGTTTGTCATCATATTTCAGGTCAGTCCCAGCGTTACATTTACAAACATCAAAATACAGATTTAAAGTTTCTTCATTCATGATTACATGAAGGTTCGGTTTAAAAAAAAAAAACTGATTTACAGAGAAACAAAATTATGCTTTTGGACAAGAAATTATACAAATGATCATTACATAGGTTTAATATACATACTAGAACTGTTAAATAGAGATGAGACATGAAAAAGAAAAAAAGAGACATGAGCTGTATGTTTAAGAAGTAAGAACTGTTGACGTGTTTTTGCAGAATCTGGTGATGCTGATGAGTGACTTTGTGGACTGGCTGATCCCAGACATTCCCAAAGACATTAGCAATCAAATCCACAAGGAGAGGAACCTCATCGTGGAGCTTTTCATGAAGGAGAAACAGGGCAAGAAGTTCAGCAGAGATCCCAGCCCTCAGCCGCTGCGCTCGCGTCCCAGCTCACAGGCATAGTCCTGGATCACCGACAGGAGCAGCAGTACTGTCCAGCCAAAAGCCCGTTTTTAACTCCGCCCGGTTCCTGTGACCCGGTCAAATATCGGCTGGCAACAAGGACGGGCTGCAGACGTCACAGGAGAGCTGCAGCTCCCCTTAGAGGACAAATGTTTATTAAGGACTAAGCAGAACTTGGTCCAACACACAAAAGAATGTTTCCCTTTGTTACTGAATTTGCGGCAGGAGTTTTAGTGATATGCGGTTTCTGCAGGTATGTTATCTGGAATGAGAGCTCTTGGGTTTGTTGTTTTCTGTCTGAATAATGTCATTTTTTGTGATTGATGCGATGCTTCGACTAAAGCATTTTATTTAAAATACAGCTTTTATATTGAATTTTAAAAATAGTTCAGTATGTTTTTGAGACTGATAGTACGATAGAAACATTCATTTAACTTTAAAGTGCTTTTTTAATATTCATATTAGACATTTCATTCAGGATAATTTTAGTAAAGTGATGCTTCTAGGCAGCGTTTCAAACCAACACGCGTTTCCCTACGTGATTCTGTTCTTTAAATTATAGTACGATTTGTTTTCTGTAAGACAGGTTTAATGCAGACCTTAAACACTATGTGAGGTCATTAAATACTAACTACAATCCTCACTTTTATTAGTCTAGTGTGGTTTATTGATAGTGTTTTCTACTGAGGGATAGACTTTCTAGGACATAAGTGCTGTTTGGGGAGTGAGGTGAAAATGCTAAGACAGGTACACTGTATATAATCTTACGACGTTTCAGAGGCCTCAATATTGATGGAATATGTTTATGCATTTATTGTTAATGCATTTATTAGTACTGTAGTTTTTGGCCACCTGCCTGGATGTTTCTTTTGATGAATAACTTTGAACAAACCTTCATAAAACAACGTGAATATTAACTAAACGTGATGTTATATGGGTGAGGTGTGTCGCATGTGTCTTCCAGTCTATAATGTATGACAAATGTCGTCTCTAAAAGCTTGCTGGGTAGAAGAATGTTTCTAATCCAGGTCAAACACACAGTATGTTCTGAAACTAAATATTAATATTTTATATGTTTGCTTTGGGCACACAGATGTTTGTAGTTTTTGTACGTAATTATTATTCAAATTGTTGTACGTCCAAACAGGGCAAATCTTTATGATGAAAATACAGTGTAATCCAATTTCAGGACTGTTACATCACACACATACTGTTTAAATAAGAAGCCTTTTAATGTCTCTGTCATAAACGTAACGATGTTTTAATGTAACGTTGTTTTAATGTTTCAGACTGCTTACAAGGTTATGACTCTTTAACTTTCACACCGTTTCTAAAATAAATGTCCAGTGTATCACAGACTGTATGTAGATGTTTATTAACACCAGACACAGTTGCTCACAGGGTTCAGTTTGGTTTGTTCTGTTCACACATGTAAAGAGTTTCAGAGAGTCTAACAGTATAAGAAATGATTGGATTATTTAACTGCATTGGATATTAATAATCCTGGCATTTTACATGAGCATCATGTATTTAAATATACAATCATTTATTCATGCATTAGTTCATCTTGTACTATAAGTAACTTTTAGTCAATCTAGATGCAGACAAGCTGAAGGTTTAGTTCAGTTGGACACAAATGATGGAAGGATTCATGTAAAGGAGTGAAGCGCGTGATCGTGTTTCTGGGCGGAACTTCCGTCTCAGTTAAAGCCGCCGGTGCGGGAGCGCGCAGGAGTGCGGAAGCGCGCAGCAGAGCGGGAGCGCGCACGAGTTCAAAGCGAAAGCGGGTCGGAGCCGCTGCTGGTGTCACCGGACAACATCCATCATGGACAGAAGCGGGTTCAGATCCATGTTGTTACACGTATCCGACCAGCTGGACGAGGAGACGCTGGGCAGCATGAAGTTCTTGTGTAAAGACAACATCGGCAAGAAAAAGCTGGAGAAGATCCGCAAGGGCATCGAGCTGTTCGACTGCCTGATCGAACGAGCCGAACTCGGGCCTGACAACACGGAGCTCCTGCGCAAACTTCTGGAGCAGGTCGGCAGGACAGCGCTGCTGGAGACCGTCGACGCGTACGAGACGGGCCCGGCCGGACCCGCGGGTGTCCCGGACCCAGAAGAGCTCGGTAAGACGGAACATTATACACTGATAAACCCACACGTTACTGATAAACTCACACGTTACTGATAAACTCACACGTTACTGATAAACTCACACGTTACCGATAAACCCACACGTTACCGATAAATAAACACGTTACCGATAAACAAACACGTTACTGATAAACTCACACGTTACCGATAAACTCACACGTTACTGATAAATAAACACGTTACCGATAAACCCACACGTTACCGATAAACCCACACGTTACTGATAAACAAACACGTTACTGATAAACAAACACGTTACCGATAAACAAACACGTTACCGATAAACAAACACGTTACTGATAAACAAACACGTTACTGCTGCTTTACAGTACAATGCGTGTAAAGGTTAAGACACTCTGTGTTAATAATAACTTGTGTGTTAATAATAATAACTTGTGTGTTAATAATAACTTGTGTGTTAATAATAATAATAATGGCTCTGTGTTAATAATAATAATAATAATGACTGTGTTAATAATAATAATAATAATAATAATAATAATAATGACTCTGTGTTAATAATAATAATAATAATAATAATAACTCTGT
>JBAJNP010007728.1:0-21876 GCA_036877545.1 Yasuhikotakia modesta | reverse complement strand
AACACGTCGCACCTGTGGTTTATTTATTATATTTCATGTTCTACATGACATCTGAATCTGTCTTTACACAATTATGTCCCAAACAGCAGTTTAAGTACCTACAGTCAGTCAAACATCTGTATTATTCACTGTTTGCAACATTCATTTTACCTGTGCATCCAGGTCAAGTTGTCGACAACATTTCACATCATTTTTATACTAATGACAAGTATAAACTGTCATTTTCTGGGTCTATTTCAAAGCCACAAACATACTGCTGGTTTATTACTTGATCTTGGTTTGGGTTCATTATGAACTGGGTTTATTATTGCCTCACTAAAAAGCAAAATTAAAAGCCATCGGTCACACTGGTGATTTATTATACAGATAAGAGCAGCTTTGATCAAAAGTTATGACTTGACTAAACTGACCCAGTTTAGATAATGGCATCAGTCAATAGGTAATTTCTACCACAGTGTTTTAGACAAAAACAAAATGACTTCTTTTAAAGATACATTTACAGTAAAATCTACTTGGCTCAAAATCACCTCGTGACCCTTCTAGCTTTCACTCATCTATAAAGAACGGCGCTTTATTATTAAAATCGCCTCGTTTTTTGTGCTTAAAGTACATATCAATGGTGGGTTCCTGTCGATTATGAATAGAACATTTTCTTCATATTTCTCAGCCGGTGTGTTTTCTCCTCTCATACATAATGCAATTCAGAACGTCGGTGCTGTAGAATCGCAGGTGCTTTATTGAGAGTGGAATGCAGCCTTGAACAGGTGCAACATAAAACCGGTTTTAATGGACAGCAAAACCTGACCAGGCATAGAGTTTTCTGCAATTTCATAGCTGTGTATAGCAGCGAATGTCAAGCTTTCCTGAGGAAACATTTTTTGGTTGTTTCATGCGGAATACAGATGTCCTGTGTAACTGATGTGTGTGTCCATCCTCGTGTTTCGGGGCGTCCCTCTTTCGGCAGCGAGACAGTTTCTGTCCTTCCACACTAATTGGTTATATGGAGTCTTTGGAACGGCATGTGCAATTTGCTAATTCCTTTTTTATTTGTTTATTTTGTGTTGTTGCCACTCACACTCACTTTCCTTTGTCCTAATTAACAGTTTGAAGCCATCATGAGTAACTAGATGTTGTTTTTTCTTTTTTTATGGGTATCCTGTCTTGTTAGCAACGGTAAACTGGTGTGATGATAGGAAAATGTCCTTCCTCTAGTTAAATGAGCTAAACTGGTGCTTCATCTAAAAAAGAAAAAAGGGGGATGTTTCAGTTGTCTTCAGTTTTTGTGCTACAAAACAGTTGCTTGATGATTTAACTACAAGCCACCCGCCTGGTGTTCCTGTAGCTCAACTGGAAGAGCATTGCATTAGCAGCGCAAAGGTTGAGGGTTCAAACCCAGTAAACACAAGTGCTGATAAAATGTGTGCTTACAATTCAGGGCAAGTTACTTTGGATAAAAGTGTTGAACAAATGTCAAAACATCAGATGCATAGCAAAAATTAAACCTGAAACTCAAAAGTCAGATGAGGTACTATGATTCATATTCTAATCTCCTTTCTTTGTCCTTAACAATATATTCCTTATTATTCCTTATAAAATCTTAGTTTCCTTATATAAATGTTTTCATAAAATCACATTTAAGTCTTATTCAAAAGGGTTTTTGACACAATGAGACTAACTAACAACTTACAGTCACTGATAATCACACAAATCCAATCACATACAAACCGGTGCATAACATCAGAGACACCCACTGTTATTATTAACTGTAATTCAAACAATAATCTAAATAATTGCAGCTGCTTCATTGTGAAGAAATTTCTCTGTGAAAACTGACCTCATTTTTCTACCATCATTCTACCAACACTAACAAATCAACCAGATAAACTGGCATCGCAGGACTGGTTTAATTGTATTGTTTAGTCTACTGCCTCTTTGAAAAGGTGTTTTTTTGCAGGTTGTGGTACCGTTTGCTTCCTCTGAGGAAGATTAGGTTGTCAGCCGCTTGATGTGTGTTGGCGAGAACATAACGTAACGCCACAGAACCGAGCGAAGAGAGACTGGAGACCTAACCTGACAGGTAATCTGAGGAAACAAACCCAATATTTTCTCCCTCGCACTACATCTGAGTGCCTGGCCCTCCCTCCAGCTTAGCGCCGCTCAATATTTCTCATTTAGGGAGGCGCTGACGCGGTTGGAATCAGAGCTCCGCTTCACTCCAGCCTCTGGGCAGATCTGAGGGCTAAAGGGGTTTCTGGTAGAAGGTCAGATATTATCACCCTGGGGACAGATCTACTCCATCAACTGCTAGCAGCAGAACAGGCTAACAGCTCAGCCTACTGGCACTTTCCAGTGAGCAGATGAAGGACGTACGAGAAGCTACAAACTAAGACATTACTGCTTCTGAAAAAGCAAAATCTTATTTCTGACCGAATATTTGCTGGGGATGCGCAAAATACGTATTTTAAAATATGTAAGGCTGGGTTCTGTGATAACTTAAACATTGCTGGACATAAGAAAAATTTAAAAACAGCTGGACGGAGCACAAAGAAGAAACTAGCCAATTATTAACCTAAATAACCGAAGATAGCCGGTGTTAAAAATGTTTATCTTGTAAAAAGTACATTTTAGCACAAGGTGTAATTCTCTACAGTTTTAGGTGCATATTTGCTCCACATTAAAAAGTTTAAACATTAATCCACAGAGCTACGAAATTTACACCTCGGCTGTACCGCCAGAACACGATTATTCAAAAAGGAACACAACGTTTGAGAATTATAGCATTTTCATACATTGTTTTTTGGGGGGGGATAATATTATATTTTGGTCTAGTTTTATTATGTTGGTATATGCAATATGACAAAACTGATGTGTCTTTAGCCATAACATTGAAGAGTCAATGCATTTCAACACAAATTTCTTGTATTGAAGTGTGTTTAAATGAGCATACAGCTAAAGCACAACATGACACCAACATGCTAATAACAAAAAACTGACTAAAGCATTAGTATATAAGTAAGTAAACTGTACATGTGTGAGGGGCTGTAATCCAGCGCACAACAGATGCACTTCAGATATCCTGGAGATGAAAGAATGTTTACCACACCTTGTGAATCTCTCTGATTAAAAGAAGCGCTAATCTGAGTTGACTGACCTTTTCAGAAGCAAAATATCCAGCATTACTCGCTTTGTAAATGGCAGATGGATAAATTGGATGTGAATAAAATAAAACGCTTTTCAATTTGCAACAACCGTTCAGACAGTTGGCCTGCAAAGATATGATCACAAGCTCTCATTAAGATTTACATTGAATTGCAAATATTCTATGTGACTAATGGAATGATAATGAAAAAATGGACGTTCGCTTGATGAAAAAAGACGAGCAGAATCACACAATGTATTTCATCTTTATGTAGATGTGAAAGTTAAACGAACTTTAATGATGGTGTAAAAACAGGTGATATTTTATAATGCAACACCGTTTATGACTGGAAAGACTCGATATTTGAAATTACTGCTGATGATGCATTTTGCATTTATTCATTTGGCAGCTGCTTTTATCTGAAATAAGTTAAAATGCATTTAAGGGTTTCATTTTATGCATGCATGTCCTTATAGCACCAGGTTGCAGTGTAACTGCAGAAACGAATGCATAAGAGTGAAGAACGCCAGGCCGTCGCATTTCTCACATTTCTCAATATTTCTAACCGAAGGTTTATTTATGGAAGTACACACACACACACACACTCACACACACACATACTTTCAGTTTCTGTACAGACACATACCTTAAAGTCTTGGCTATAAAAAGTTAGTGAAGAATAATAATAAAAATACAGTAGAGTACAGAGTACAGACACTGACAGCTTTTGTGTGTGATAACTAGCCTACAGCCTTTGGACTCCCACGTAGGCCTCAAACCTACAACCGTCATCTGGGCTATAAGACCAGAGTTTTAACAGCTGTGTGATATATTATAATGCAACACCATCTTTCAAGACGCAGTGTCCATATTTAAACACCCTGACAAACTGTGCATGCGACGCCTACGCAGCTCTTCCATCTGGGCTCATTTAAAAAAGCATGCAACTTTTTGCATGTTAAGAGAACGGCGTGTGATTAATTGCAGTAATGATGGATGGATAGCAGGGGCCACGTTCCCCAGTGTTTACAGCGGGTTTAACCCCAGGGCCTCTGTGAATTTTGGACGAGTCCCAGAGCACACAGTTCTCCATTTCTTCAAACACACCGTTCATGCGAGGGGCGGGCCAAAACCATCGCTCTATTACAATGATACATCACACAGCCTTTACCCCATAGACTCAACCTCCAATCCAAGACAGGGCACAACAGACATACAAACGAGAAAGGGTGTGATACTTCCTCTGCTAAATGCTGTGGATTATTTCTCTCTCACACACAAGGGGAAAACCAGCAAGGAAAAGGGGAAAAACTTGGAATGTATGTGGTAAATTATTCCAGCACTTGATGGAAATGCATTTGCTTCAAGTGCTGAGGCGAGCACAGAGACAGCAATAAAACACATTTGGAGCATTTTTCATTTCCAGAATAGTGATAGTCTCCCTTAGGGCACACACACACACACACACACCGCGTACAGGCAGGACTACAGAAACAGACCTTTTTTAGTCAACTGTATTTTATTGCAAGGGTACAAGAACTCGAATTTTTGAGTTGTTATTTGAAGTTGTCATATTGCCTTAAAGGAACAGTTCACCCCAAAATGAAAATTGTGTCGTCACACACCCTGATGTTTTTCCAAACATGATGTGAGGCAGAATTTTTGTGACTGAGGGCATTCGTCCCCGTTTACTTAAAAAACAGCATTAACCTTCTTTAAACTTTCTCCACTTGTGTTCCACAAAATAAAGAACGACTTGCGGGGCTGGAATAAACATTCTGCAAATATAAACTGAATTTTCAAATTGGGGCGACCCGTTCCTTTAACTCACAGCAAACCTCTAACAGTACATTTAATGTATGAATATGCATGTATATGTATTCCTTAATAATCAAACCCATGACCTTGGTGTCGTTAGCACCACACGCCATCAGCATTCCTGTAGCTCAACTGGTAGAGTGTTGCATTAGCAACGCAGAGGTTGTGGGTTTGATCCCAGGGAATGCAAGAACTGATAAAAATGTATGTCTTGAATTCACTGTTGGTTGCTTTAGATAAAAACTCTCAGTCAAGATAAAGTCCCCTAATGCTTTTGGTTCACCCTGGATCGTACGGCCCACAGCCCAAAGCTATGATGACTGTCCCACACCTGCTAAAGCACCTGGCAAAAGTTCCTGCTAGATGCTTCTAGCTTGGCAATTCCAACTGTAATTTCACTGGTTCATAGCTGCAATGAGTGTGGAGCTACCTCAGCACCCCAGGGGCTACAGGTGGATCCCATCAAGAGTTCAAGGTCTGGCTGGTTAGCACAGCCCGGTTAGTCCCGCTGATAGATGCGGTACCATCTGGTCATTCTATCCTAAAAAAAGCTGGGAGGCCTTTAAAGCAACAGTAATAAAAAGGCTGTAAATGTGTTTTTTTCACCAGTCTCCAGGCTATCATAAAAAAGTGGCTTTGCTTATATCTAACAACCCACTGGTCGGAAGGTTTTCTGCTCCGTCTAGATACTTACAAATGTCATGCTAACAGATCTAGACTGGTGATTTGCTGCAATTCACACTGGCAACGCGATCACACTTCACAGATCGGTGAGGCAAATGTTTCAGCGAATGAGATTCACACCCTCAGCGAAGAAACTCCCACAACAATTCACAAGTTCCTCACGTTGCATCGTGTGATAAGCCTTCAGGATATCTTAAAAAATGAGCCATAAATCCACGTATTGCAAATTACCTTCACATGACATTCAGCAGAAAGGTTAACATGACTGGCTAACATAAGTTAAGTAGCTACTGGTTGTTCTGGAAAAAAAGGTTTGTTGGTAACAACTGTAATTTAAAATCTGCAGTGTGTGATGTCTCCACCGCTAGCAATTCTGCACAAAAATGCAATCTGAAACATTTATTCTTTTAAAACCAATTATTCCATCTTCCATTGGTCAGCCAATCAGATAGTCCCGCCTCAAACTCATGTGATTGGTTGAGCCAGTGTTGCTGAACGCATAGTATTTAAACGTTCAAAAAACTGTACAACCTACAAATGGATTTTAGTGGGATAAGAGAAAAATGTAAACATCAAAAAAGATCAAATTATCACTGGTGATGCTAACTGAACAAAGACAGATACATTATCCCTGAGCAAAAATACATTGTGCGTCTGTGACATCATTTTACAGCCTGTTTATATAAAACCTGATGTCTTAAGGGTTCAAAACATATTCATATAAAAATTATGAAATGTTGTATATTGCACAAGGATGAAAATATGTTCTTACATAGGCTTATGTATTTACACAGCAGTGAGAGAGAGAGAGAGAGAGAGAGAGGTATAGATGTCACAGTATGGCAGAGATACTGTGTAGCTTTGATCTGGTGTGTTTGTTAAACATGAGCTGAGAACACACAACTGTTCTCATGGCCAGTGAACTGAGCACACAAGCAACACCTGTACACACACACACACACACACACACATATTCTCATGCAGAGAGACACAAATGCGTTGTACAGATTTGACAGGTTATCAGATGGTAACATACATCTGAAAGTGTGTTGTTTCAAGGTACACTGGTTTTCATTTGAATGATTTATTTATTTTTCGCATCTGTGTGTGGAGATTGTGAGAATAAGTACATAATTCCCTGCACAGATTTGTACTGCACACAAAACCAGTAGCGCCTTAAAAACACACTGTGGTACAGTAATGCTGTTTTTATTTGTATTTAAACATTTCTGTGAGGGTTAGGCTGAGGTGTGCATGTGGTGTGCACAGGTATGTGATGTGTGTAGTGTTTGTGCCTCTGTCTGTGTGTGTGTGTGTGTGTGTGTGTGTAGACCCAAGAGCTGCGTATGGATTCTTCAAAGACTGAAAAATAACAACATACAAGTTCATCTCAGGACATGTAAATAAATCACAGAACTCTTATTTTCAGTTGAACTATTCCTGTGACACGGAAGTGTCAGTGTAAAAAGAGTGAGCATTCATCTCTCTCATAAAGCACCAATCAGTAACTTATCTTTTTTTATTATTTTTCAGATACACAAAGCAAAGAGCAGAGGTCTTAAATCGGCTCCTGTGTGTTCCGGTTGTTCCGCACTCATCGTTGTTTATTCTTCCCTGGAAGCTTTGCTGTTTTCTCATTGCATTACAGCTTTGATGGATTTGCAGGGGAATACGGCTTTGATGTCTTTACCCTTCTGCTCGGTTGAGCCGCGCGGCGCTTGTCTGCAGCTCTGCGGCTGGTTTTCCATGAAATCAGTTTGGGAATCGTGATTTTTGTGAAAAATGACCACGGTGGGAGGGTGTGTAAATGGTAAATGTTCCTGCGGGGGGGGAGTGCATCTTGCAGTGGGGGGCACTTTGATCCTGGTGAAATATATGAACTAGTTTTGTAGTTCTAAACCAGTATAAATGCTCATAACTCAAACCTAACGCCTAGTGTCCAGGTTTATTTGTTTTGGGTGAATCCCTGGATGAGATCTGAGTGCTGTCTGCTGTTGGTACCGCCTGTATGTTGTTTGCAAAATGCATGAGGCTGTTTACATCTTTCCTCTTCTTGTCGACGTGAAACCGTTATTTTAATGTGTCTGATGTCGTATTAGCTGCTAAAATAATGTCTTTGGGACCAGCAGCACTGTGTGTGTTTGCAAAATGTTTAATCAGGTGTTATATCTCAGACTATAATGAGGCTGCAGAAATATGCTAATGAAACAGACCCCTGCATATTCAAGTTATGGATTAGCTGGGAGTTTAAACGACTGCATTAAGAATTAATTTAGTTTAAGGGCCATATCCTAGACCTGTAGGTGCTGATCAGAGGCGGAGTACAATATGTTGCTCCCACACACACACACAGCTTTCTACAGTCCCACAATGTAGGTGTGTGTGTGTGACTATTATCATCCTACTTCATCCTACATCCAATATCAACAAAAACTTCATTTACTATTTATTTTATACTGTTTTTACAAATGAAGACATTCTAGAATAGACTTTTAGGTACACATTTGTTCCTAATATATGGTTACATAAGGCCCCTCCACACACACACACACACACACACACACACACAGAACGTGTGTGTAAACACAGCTGACATTTACAATGTGATGTCATTATATTTAAGGCATTCCTGTGTGAATACTGTTCTCAGACCCCTGCACAGATTATTGTTTGACCTCAGATTTGTTCTGATGAAACTGAACTGAACAATAATATCTAGTTACGGTTCTGAAACTCATATGAGTGTTTCATTGCACTGTTAAATTACAACCACAAAACACAACTATGTACATATTGTAAGTATTGTAAGTATTTTTAACATGAAAGCATCATAGCAAATGTAAATACATTTCTACAGCACATGCCGTATGCAAAAACCAAGCTAGCATTGGATTATGTTGTATATAATATGAATTATATCACATCATTTGGTTTCATACGTGTCTTAAAGTGAAAGAAGAGAGAAATATTTCCAGAAGAGTGTTTTGTTCAGTCCTAAAGTGTGAAAAACAGCTGAAGGTGATTAAATGGAGATTCATCTCTTGACCTACATTCATCTGAATATTTAGCCTACAGAACCGTAGCTGGAGGACCACCGGCGTCACTGAGAGCCACCGCCGCGTCCGCGCTGCATTACTTTAATCATTTCCCTAGGCCTGCACTTATGATGTGACACCAAACATAGCCCCCCTGCCCCCCCCAAGCCCTGCTGTGCCCATCCCTCATTAAACTTGTGAGGATGTTATTATATCACCATTAGACTGTTATTAGGCACTAACACAGGCTTTCACTCAAAAGACAAAAAGGCATAGATTGTGTCAGAGACAGACTGACAAACCGCAGGACTCTGGCTATGATAAGGCCATTACCATATGTTTAAATATGTCAGTTAAACAAAAGCTGTTGAGGGAGCCAATCAAACAGCAGGAGTTTTAATTTTATAGAGGCGTTTGGTTTGCAGTCCTAAAACCAGGAAGATTGTTAGCATTTTTTTGCATTTTTTTTAACTCTCTTAAGATTTTCTGCTTTGTTTTAGAAGTTTTCAATTAATGCATCAGTAAATGTCTGTGGATACGGTACTTAAAACAATTTTCCTGTTTTGTTTGACAACAAATGACACACTGTCAGACTTCACATGCACAAAAAATACAGGTTTAACTAATCTGACTAAACACGAGCAAAACAGTAAAAGTAAACTTAATATTTGAAATCCTGACTAGTGTAACTTAAGCAAACTACTAGTCAAGATTAAAAAAAGTATGTTGATTAAACTTAAGTGTTTAGGGAAGAAAAGTTTTTATTTACAGTATGTCAAGTTTAAAACTGTTACATGTTACTGCGTACATGTAAAAATACAACTAAATTTACAGCCCAGGATGTTGTTTTATATGCTTTTAAAGCAACATTTTTTTTAAGAATAATTGTGTGTAAATTATGTTGCAGAACAAAATGTGAAAGTCTCTTGAGATGTCGGGTTTACTGATAAATTGTAAACCCCTTTTCTAAACGTGCGGTCCAATAGCAACTCTCACTCTGATTGGCTATTCTAGATGTATCGTCCTCTTAGCACCACTAGGAACAAAAACGAGTTTCCACATTGATTTTTTGAAGAGAGGAATTCATCAGAGCGAAGCGGCCGGTGCTGCGGCTCGTGATGCGCACTTTCTAGTGAACGCTGGTGATTAACTCATAAATATCATTAATATTGAGTCTAATTAACCCGCTCATTTCTAACTGCAGTGAAAGTGTCTGTGAGGTGATGGATGGATGGAGGTAAATATATTTGTTTATGATAGAAATGTGCTGAATGTGATAGATGGAGCGCGAGCGGCGAGGGATTACCGTCTGCTGTGGTGACAGATATTCTGTCCAACAACTGGCTGAGCGCTGGATTAAAAACTCTGTTCTTATCAGAAAACTCCTTAGGGATTACACACACACTCTCTCCCACACACACACCACAAATGTGCACACACACACTTACAGTATGTAAGGTGTCTTAATGAGGACTTTTATTCATTTAGAAATGAAATATTAAATTTGTAAATAGTATTAGTTGGATGTTTGAAGTGTTCTGGAGGTTACAGCAGGTGTTATTGACACAGACAACCCAACATCAAAACGGTATAAATATGCATATTTTATATTATATAATAATACAGTAAAACAGTAATCAGATTTATTTCAACTTATAGCTAAGCAGACCAATGTGCACAAACACACACACACACCTCTCTCTCTCTCTCTCTCTCTCTCACACACACACACATCTCTCTCTCTCTCTCACACAAACACACACACACAAACACACACACACCTCTCCCTCACACACACCCCTCTCTCTCGCTCTCTCACACACACACAAACACACACACACCTCTCCCTCACACACCCCCCTCTCTCTCTCACACACACACACACACATTATATTTGTGAGAATTGCAGATCGTGACGAGACCACATGTGACACTCTGAGCTGGTATAACTAATACAGCTTTAACTCAGATGATTAATACGACTATTAGAGATGAGACTGAGTGACTGAGTGAATCCCTTTACAATCTGTTATATTTGGGTTAATATAACAGAATAGACAGAGAGAAAGAGAGAGAGAGAGAGAGAGCTCCAGACTGTGTCAGTTTGCAGTACATCAGCTTCACACAGTACAAAAGGTTCTGAGCTCCTCCAAGATCAGGCCGGTCGGGTCAGAACGAGGCTGAGGGTTTGTGTACAAGAGCTGAGGAGAGAGGAAGAGTCTCTCTAAAGCAGTGAGGTTGAGAAGATCTGCAGGGCTGAACGGATCACGAGGAGCACAAGTGTGGAGGTTTCTCAGGGACGAGTTGCATCATCAGTTGAGATGTAACCTAAAGCTGCACTCGAGTCTCCAAAACAACATCACTTCCACCAGCACAGAGACCCACTGCCTCGCATCAGTACCGGCCTGCAGCGCATTCACACATTCACACGAGCGAGATGTGCTGTCATACTGAACATGTACTCATTTGGCAGACGCTTTTATCCTAAATGAATTCAAGGCATACTTCATCAGTACTTGTGCTCTCTGGGATCGAACCCACAAGCTTTGCGCTTCTAACGCAATGCTCTACCAGCTACGCTACACAGGAACACCAGCATGGCTGCGATTCATGTCATTGTGGAACGTGCCTTGATGTGTGTCACTATTTAGTTTCATGCATCACAGATATGTGCGTTTAGTTTAGCTCAGTTAAATGACACAACTGAAATTTTACATTTTATGTTGCACTGTGACACAATTTCAGTCTCAGGTTGGTTAAACATGACTCAGCCACAACTGGACCACTATTTTTTAAGGTCATACTTCTGTGACCCTGTTCTTTAATTGTCTCCAAGACATCCTGAATTATAATCAAGTGTATTGGGTTTCACTCCGCCGGAACACGAGTCGGGGTTTGTGACGCCCCCCGGCCGCTCCGTCCCTGCCAGGATATTCTTATCATCTCAGGACCTGGTCTGCAGTCTCAGCAGATGTCCTAAGAGCATCAGACAATTTAGATGGGAGAGATTCTGTGTTTTCTGAAGTACATAAGAGCCACACAAATGGAAAGCAGATCTTTTTAAGGACTGGTACACTGCGTCTTTTCAAGCGGGATATAAAACGATTAGATGGTCCAAATTTAGAATTTATTGGATTTTTTTTGGAGTTTCATTAAAACTTATTTAAAAGAAAAACAATAAGCGATCATTTTAATTTCTGTGGACACTTGATAAAGTCAAGGACAGAACTACGTTTCCAACGATGGAACAAACGTTTGTGGCTTAGAAAGTTGAAATGAGGACTTGCTGAGGACAGAAAATCAAATACCGTGATAATAATATTCAACAGAATCTGAAAAGCAGACGGAGACAAGATTATTATCCTCTAAAAATATACAACCAGCAGCTCCGAGACTTTATTTAATTTAATCACATAATTCTATTGATACATTGATAAATTATATTCATATTAGATATCAGATCAGGTGAAAATTACATCTCATATACGCGTCTGTTGATCTTATTACCATGGGGGGGAGGGGGGGGTCTTCTCACATGTCCAAAATGTACTTAAAGATAAAGAAACATTAAATGAAAAGCAGCAATTACCTTAAACTTATAATACAAGACTAAAAACAAATAACTAATAGGATTAAATTAGAAATGAAACTATATAATTTGTGGTCAGCCTCCATAAAAATACTGTATTGTGTTGCAATCAAAACGCCTCACAACAATGACTAAAAGTTTATCTTGGCTGTAACTTCAGAAAAGGTTTCACGAGGTACAGATTTAGTGTGACCACCTGGCCGTACAGACCAGCAGACATAATCACAAAAGTTTCTACAAGGTTCCTGTGTAGCTCAGTTGGAAGAGCAATGCGTTAACAGCGCAAAGGTTGTGGGTTCGACTCCCAGACAGCACATGTACTGATATAAATGTATAACTTGATAAAAGCGCCTGCCAAATGCATAAATGTACAAGACGGAGAATTATACAGGCAGAAGACGTAAGCAAAAGTGATACAACTGCATTTCATGACATAACATCACATTTTATCCAAAAATCCTTTGAGCTTTGAACAGATAAATTTCTTCATCATTGTCATACACAATATTCCCTAGTGTAAAAATTGGTATGCGGAGGCCTTCATTTTATTATAAAAACAGTTTATTGTAAAAATGTTTATTATATGCCATTTCTTCAGATTTCACTATTGGTTTCCCATCTTTATGAAAACTTGCCATTGATTTAATTTAATGTGAAGGTCATCCGGGTTTAATTCCCAGGAAATGCACTGATAGCTCATCGCTTTAGGTGGCTTTGTAGGAAACTGTCTCCCGAATGCATCAACCTAAAATGTAAATGTATTCCCAGCATAAACACTGGAGAATGAAGCGCTAGTTTATGTTGTTCTAATGCTAATGAACAATTCTCCACCCAACGTCTCCAGCTATTTTTCTTTGTCTGCTTTATCAGCACAAATCTCAGACAAATGATAATGACACACTATCAAAACAAAACGTACAATTAGCAGCTGCCTGTGTGCATTCTGGGCCGCGCGTGAGTTTGCGAGAATAAATACAATAAAGTTTTTGCAAGATTGACACTTTTTTGGAGTGCGTCCAATTAACCAACCTCACTTAAGTTTCACTCCTGCACTTCTCAAACTTTATCCGGTAAAATATATCATTTATTTGAGCTTATTTTTAGAATAAACCTGCAGAGTCATTGGGGTATTTTATTTCTTCATTATTTACTCGTTCTCGTGTCGTTCTGCCACAAATATATATATTAATCTAAACCTGGTTATTCTCTGCAGGGTCATGAAGGGGTCGGGCGAGGAAGACTCACACCTAGGGGGCAATTTGTTTTGGACTGTTGGGAAGGAGGGGGGATTTAGTTCTTCCTCATACAGGAAGAACATGCAAACTCCACACAGAAACATCTCCTGGCTTAGCCAAGACTCGAACCAGGAACGTTCTTGTTGTGAGGCAACAGTGCTACCCGCTGAGCCGCCCTTAAAATATTAACCTCTAGAAGCAATTTCCTCATTTTTTACAATATGTCCTTGACTTGATATGTACTTTGAAAGGTGATTCGGTCAATCAGATTACAGTAAGATTTACTGTAAATGGGTTTTCTGAATGACAAACAACCTGCAGGGATAAAGTATAATCAGATCATTTAAAGACCACCAAAATAAAAATCTTGCAGATGCAACCGAGAGCATGCAGCAAATATCCCTCCAGAACAATTATCAATAACTTCTGATACATTTACATGTATTTATTCTGGCACTGTGCATTCAAAGTACACATTTGATCAGTTTGTACATTCTATTGGAATCGAACCCGTGCCCCTGGTGTTGTTAGCACCATGTTTTACCAACAGAGCTACAGGAACGTTTGTTGACTAATTAACAATAAAAATGCATCAATGTTTTATTGAGCTCTAGTGATCCCTCTAGCCTGGTCCAACTGATCCTTGAAATAAGCGCTAAATATAGACCTACGGCTGGAACTTCGGGGATGTGGTGAGAGAAACGAGGCTGTACGGAAAAGAGAGGGAGATCTCTTGAGACTGTACAGCAGATCTTTCAGGGGGGAAATGTTACACAGGCTGAAGTATTTGGGCCTGGCAGCCCAACACAGCCCCCCTCAGACAGCTAACTCCCCTTTCACCATCTCCTCTGTCTTTTCATTCGCTTTCTCCCCTCATCTACTTCTGTCTGTTTGCAATAGATTGGTTTTGATTCCTTTTTGCTGCAGGCAGGGAAGCTGGTCCTCTCAGCCGTACCTTATACGCACACACACACACACCCATACGCACACACACATACACACACACACAAAATCACATTTTCACTCGTCTACATTCTCTATTATCACTTACATATTCAAAGCCCTAGAGAAGACATAGCTATGATATCTTTGCAGCTTGCTCTCTCTCTCTTTCTTTCTCTCTCTCTCACTCGCTCTCTCTCTCTCTGTTTCTGGGAAACCAGAACAAGGGTTCAACCCATAAAGATGCAGGCCTGAGGCTGTAGAGTCTGGATATAAACTGGACACATCTCTGAAATCCTCAATCAGACAGAAATAAGAACAAAGACCCTGAAACTGGATAGTTTTGTGCCTCGCTGTGCGTGAGCGTGTGTGAGAGTCTTTGGGGAAAACATGCAGGAGGGGCCAGTGGTCCGATGGTTGTAGTGTAGAAACATAAATGGAAATGTTTTCCAGCTATATTGCACAGAAAGGTCTAGAACTTTGTGTGGGTGTGTGTATGTGCGCTTTCAAAACCGTGTCTGTCGCTAAAACATCCGCTACCCATCTAAAAGACATTAACATCTGCTGAAAAGCCAGAGCGCCAGCGTCGCTGCTAATGTGCTTTTATGCTAGCTCTGAGCACAAGTAAAATTGGGTTTGGGTGCTGGCGAGAACTGCAGGCGGCTGAAGCGTCGCGTCTGCATCTGCACTTATCAGTTCACAGCTAGCCTTGCGAGGCGTTCGCGTAGCACGTACGCAAGCCTCTGTTTTTCTGCTACATGAAACACTTTTGTACAGCTGTCAGATTTCACCTCTTTATCAATTAGCAGCAAACAAGGCTTATTTAGTGTAAAATTTATATGCTTTTGATACGCACCACGGCTCGAAACGGCCAAATTCACAGGAAGTCCTGGAGCGCCACTAATCTCCTGCATTATACAAGATTCTTCTACACTTGACCTTCAATAATACATGTTATTAAATGGATGTGTCTGAGGAACCTCATGTCCTTTTTTGTGACCCTGACAAGAGCGAAAAGTTTCAAACTTAATCCCATGGTCTCTCTCTCTCTCTCTCATTCACTCTCAGAACTGTATAAATATAAAAAAAAATCCTTGAGACTGAAGATGTTCACATCTGGTGAAGTCTGGCTTTAACCCTGATCTGCGCACTGGATGGGAGAGCAATGGATTATGGGTAAAATAATCTACATTTAGACTTCTGGCCCTGAGCTCTGAACTTGAGTTACTTTGATGCGACTCAGTGGGTCACAGCTGTTGAAAAGAAACACAAGAAAGCATTTCTGAACAAAACATGGAGAACAATTCGAGACTTCAGATTCTAAGTAACGCACTTAAAAGATTTCCAAATAATACTGCATTTAAAATCACTAAAGAAACTGTGATCACTTTGCAAGCTGGCAGGAGGGAAATGCATTACAGCCCATAGCCGTTTCATACCTCCTGTAGGAAAGACAATAAAGCCATTCAGACAGAAATCACATGTGATGTCATAGAGTCACAGATACAGGGATGAATGTATCAGCTTTAATAAAGGATTACTGAAATGTCACAGCGGCTCTTAGCTGCTAGATTGAGAATATAAAGTGCAGGTCTGTTTTAATAGGGTTGGAAATAACTGTGAACAGCACATCATATCATTTGATAGAGGAGAGAAAACGTCACCCGTGTTTATTGTCAGTCAAAAGTCATGCATCAAATCAAATGACACGGTTATCAGATGCACATTATCTGTAACCTGGTAGAAGTTAAATTACACCAAGTTTGGAAGATGGTAACATAAACAGATAAAAAAAATGATCTAACTATGTTGTGTTAAATACATGCATACCAGACAAATACATTAAATACAGTCACTTTCAACTAGTATAATGAGGTTGGTGTCGACTCCAGTGTTTTTACACAAGAAATTTGTTTAAAAATAAACTTTAAAATGAAGCTGTTAATAGTTGTACATATTTCTGGGTCTTTGCAGATCATAGTAAAGTGAAGTATATCTGACAGTGTAAAAAAAACATTGTTTACTTTAGTACAAGTTTGGTGTGTTGTGTGTCGGCGCTTGTAAAATCTCAAGGTAAACCCGGATGAGAACTGCTGCTCTTGACACACCAATTATATCACATTTCCACATGCCACTCACAGAGTGTGAGTCTCGTCTACTCAGAAAACGTCTTTAAAAGAGACAGAATTTAAACGTATAACCGCAGTGAATTCAGGTTACAGAAATCATCTTCGTCTAACGGCCAATCGCTGTCTGAAAACACAATCTCATGCATATTCATGAGCCAACAAGGACACCGGATTGGCTAGTTTTCGGCTGTGCAGTAATAGGCCGCGTTAGCATAACCAGAGGGCAGCGACACTACAGGTGGAATCATTTCACGCTTAGCCAGGGTGTCTAACTAGAAAGACAGAGAAAAAGATTGTAGACATGAATGAATGGATGCCACATGAATACATAACCCTGAAGAAATGAAGGTGAGAGGGATATTAATGGATGCTGTTGTACGGCGTGTGTGTGTCTTAGCACAACGTATTTGCTCTTGTGAATGATTACAGATAAATGTGCTAATAATGATCTCTCTCTTTGTTGCCAGACAATGCAATTAGCATCGAATCAATGTGTCTGATTCCCTGGAGCCACTATGTCTTTATTTTTTCTCTCGTTCACTATTTTTTCTTTGCATTTCTCGTGTGTGTGAGCACATTCGGATACAGTTTGAAGAGAAAATTGACCCCAACAGTGAGGAAATTCAGAAAATCTGCTAATCAATCAATAAATAGGGCAAACCATTTTTTTTATTCTAAAAACAGTATTAATACAGCGTGGGTTGTCTCAGCCTAAAATATCATGCCCACTGGCTGTTGGCTGAACTTGCATAAGGCTTGCAAAATCTTAGAAATAAGTCATTTTTAGTAGAGTTTTTAGAAGTCATCATGTGATTTGTTGAATTCTACTATATTCCTTTTTTTGGAATATTATTGTTCCTCAGCGGTTCACCTGGAAACACGGCACTGAATGAAACGAACTGTGATTGGTGTGAATGTGATTTTGTGAAAGCTGCTATGAAGTCTGCATTTAGCTTAAAGGACTGACTATATAAGAGTAGGGCTAACGTTTGTCTAAAGTAAATATACTAGAAGTCTTTATTATGTCTCTTTCAGCTTAGTAAATTTGTGTGTGTGTGTGTGTGTGTGTGTGTGTGATTGAAAGAGAGAGAGAGTGAGAGAGAGAAAGACAGACAGAGAGAGTTTGTGCAGTACAATCTCAGAGATGTATGTGCAGTATTGAGGGCACATCTAAACAACAGCTGAAAACAACATTTGACAGTCTCTGAAAATCTACACGCAGCATTTAGTGAGTTTCCCAGAAGTCCCTCAAGAAATCTGAGACAAAGTTCTGTTTTTTAAATCGCGCAGCGGTTCTAATGGACAAAACTAAGTGAGACATCAGAAGATCAAATCTCACTGTAAACAAGCGCACAACATGATGTAAAGCTAAAGTCTAGCCGGCAGCTACGTGCCGTTTGTGTGAAGTCTCGGTGGAAAGAAAGTGTGGTGGAGAAAAAGACAGAAGAGAGCAATCGCGTTTTGAAGCCTTGATCAGAACACTCTGTTTCCACATACCGTTGATGGATTCGTGTACATATGGTCAAAAAAATCCCACCAGCTCACGGTTGCCATGGCGACGTGCCTCGGCTCAGACTACGTCCACGAGACATACAGCACAAAAATATTCTGACACAGGTACTTCTTTAGACTGGAACAAACGTCACACACATCTGTGCCTTTACACACACACAGAGCTCAAATGATCACATTAATCTTCACGTTTGGATTTATCAAAAACGTACAGCTGGGCTAATGGAGGGCGATAAACAAACAAACAAACAAACAATCTCCATCTCATTTCTATTGTGAAAAATCTGAATGAGACAAATCGTTCGGCCTCCGAGTCCAACCCGCCAAAATGAGTGGCATTTGGGAAGAAAGAAAGATTAAGGGTTCAGACTGGGCCAACAGCGTCCTCAGAGCACCAACTCTGAACTCTAACTGTTTACTGTGATGTGAAATGGCAAATCTGGGACCATTCAAACTAAAGACCTCATCAGCCTGACTGTGCTGCTCCGACACGCCAAATATTTCTCAGCCAGGGACTTTTTCTCTGAATAAGCAAAATCTGGATGCAAAAATAATCAACAGTATGAAAAGAGAAATATTATGAAATCTGTGAACAGATGGTGGGTAAAGCACAATTTTTTTTTTGACAAACATCGAACGACGCCGCACACAACTTCTCTCTGCCGCCCCTTAAGTCACCAACTAAACTAAAGAACAATGTCACATGACAGAAGGAGGCACTTTCATTGGCTGAATATCCTGTCAGTGTGACAATAAATGCTGATCTTAGTTTAAATTAGTTTAAAAACACTTTAAATTCTGACCCTGTGTGCTTGTAATAATCATCAAATCAAAAAATGTTTGTTTTCTTACAATCTGAAGTGATTATTCATGGTTCATGGCCTATCACACGCCACCACCCTCAGCCAATGAAATCACAGCACAGGGGACTTCCTAAAACAGCAGTCGTGTCTTTGCTAGAAACATTAAAGGGCCCATAATGACGTGACAATTTCAAACAAATCAGCCTTATAGTCCTGCGCTGTGCACACACTCGCTGCTTTTATCCTAAATTGAACACACATCGTTTTCACCGCGTAAAACAATGAACATCTTTTGGTGTGAAAGGGTAACGCTACACAGATATCATCACGGGCTAATGAATTAGGTCAGTTCCTGCCTTCACGTCTGACACTGTTTGTGTGTGTCTGCTTGTTTTGGGGCCCGTTTATGATCTCAGCATGAAAACAGTCGGTCCTGCATTTCCCGGCTGTTACTTAAACTCATCTGTGCGGTTCTGAGGACCGACTCTAACAAGAGTCTCTGAGTCATTCCCGTCAGCTATCATATAAAAAATATAAGTCTGCAGGCTGCAAACTGATTCATGTTGACCTAAACAAATAAATCATTGTTTACCCTTAAAAAGAGCGGTTTGGGTAGTAATGTGTCTGAAAGAATTAGCGGAGTATGTATGGTGACGGTACACGAACATCTCACCCCATTAAAAGCGGGGCGTAAAAACACCCAAGATGCATTTTCCAGTCAGAACTGAAAACATATCTGGATTCACAACATTTGTTATTTTATTATTCTTCAGTCAATTTCATTAGATTTAGTTTAATTAAGCACCGATTTCAATGCGCTACAGGTTCATTAACAAAAACAAGTCCCATTTCTTCACATGCTGTGCATCGAAAAGGACTGGTCACATTTAATCTCAATGCAGTTATTTTGTCCCAATTGTCTTCTACCCCAACTTCTCTTGTTGAGTTTGTTTGACTTAAAAATAAAATTTTCCATGTAATTCCAAACCACTTGTAAGAACCACTCATGAAAATGTAAACATATATAATCAGAGTTTACAGTGTGACACATAATTAGTTTGTTTGTCTCAAACAACACTTAGTCTAAGCAAACACCAATTTTTATTTGATGTAAACAAATTGTATGTATTCAAGATCCATCCTATTGTAGTGCAACAACGACTTTGTCTTTTAAAGTCTTTTTAGGGAGCACAAAATAAAAGAATATTGAATCTATCAATCAACAGAGTAACAATGGAAAACCATTGTCAAACATTCAGCCTGAAATCTTTAGACACGAGTCGAGACAAAAAGAGGTCGAGGGGGCATTTCTTAACAACACAGACCAAATTATACATATTGCAAGATATCTTTTATCTTCTCCAAACGCTGACACTCGAATCCAACGTATTATTTAAATGCCAAAAGCAGACGCTTAATTATCTCACGAATGAAAATCACCACATCTCATCAGACTCTTTCTGTTGGTCCAGTCCAACAATACAGCCTCTTCCTCAGGCATCGCGAGCACAGCTGGAGGACAGCGATCACCATGGAAACACGCTAACAATTAGTACTGCTAGTGAAGCTAATCGAGCTGAAAATCCTCCACTTTTCTCTGGTAGAATGCGTTCGGGTCTGTATGTGCGTTCGGGTCTGTATGTACTGTTATCACAAGACTCACAGTTTCACTTGAGTCTCAGTCAGGTTTTTATTATTGTTTGTGTGTGAAAGAGTAAAATTCCTGTTGAAAATGTAGGTAAAAGGAGTGATAAGAAGACAAAGAGCTACCTCAAAGGAAAAAAAGAAAGAGAGAGAGATCACTTGTGCACTCCTGAGATCATTTATGAATTTTAATCTCCGTTTTAATCAGTACGTCTCTTTTTTACGTGTGAAATGAGTTTGCCTAATTGACTGCATTGCAGAGTTTATTAAGAATTAACACAGAAATGAAATTACTACATGTAGGCAAGTATATATAGATCTGACATTTGTCCTGCAATACAATTATCGCAGCTAATGCACAACCAGGTGTTATTATAAACAGATCTCAGTCCAAACACATAACCAATTAAAACTGTTAAAGTTTTCATCAGTGAGCTGCATGCATTATTTCAGCTCAAACTCAACTCCAAAACACCTTTTTCTCTTCAAATGATGCTTCTTATATAATTCACCTCAAAACAGACCTGCAAGACAGGAAACTGCCGTGCAAGGTTACCAGCGAGCGCATTTCCTGTCTTTCAGGTTAAATCTGAGCCCATTCTTCCTAAATTCTTCCCTCAGTCTTGTGCTTGTAATAACAGAAGAGGCTGTTTGAGGAACATCATGAGAGGATCAGTAGATCAGGTGTTGAGTGGTTGCCAGGGGCAGACATCACACTGCGGTTGTGATGTTTTTTTGAGAAGCAGCCCCTCACGGCTTCTCTCCAGGCGTCGAGTCGTTCCCCTGTGCTGCCGAACTCATCTTCTGCTCACAGACGCTGTCTCTGAGAATTATCTATTACTGTAGACAAATCACCGCAGATAAAACTAATTCATCAAACGACTTCCCTGCGTGTGTTGTGTCCGGGACCCAGTAAACGACACCATTTGTGTCCGTTCTGTCTCCTTTACTATGTTATTCTCCTCATTTAATCTTTCATTTTCCTTTCTTTGTCTTTGTGACTACCTCAGAATCTTCTCTGTACCCCCCTCACTGTTCTCTCACCTCACATCCACCGTCTCATTCATCTTGCTGTTATCCTGATAGGAAGCTTTGAGATGCTCCTGTAATCACAATGTAACCAAATTAGTCCACTACACCACGCTTACTGAGTACATAACACACACTCACACACAGAAACGCACACACACTCACACAAACGCACACACTCACAAAAACACACACACACACAAATGTACACGCATGCACTCACACAAACACATACGCATACACTCACACACGCATGCACTCACACACACAAATGCACACACTCACACAAACACACATGCATGCACTCACACACACAA